>JBBYHO010512059.1:0-20077 GCA_038382025.1 Adansonia gregorii | reverse complement strand
ATAAGCATGAATTCACGTAATAATCTCCTTTGTTTTCATGATTAGGAGCCATAAACACATTCTCCTCATTGGGTGAGCGATATTGATACATTGGTTTCATAAAGAAAACTTCCCTTTCCATCATTTTTAGAATTAAACTTCGTCTTTCAATTGGGATAAACACGGATTCACATGACAATCTTCGTTCTTTTGATGATTGGGTGCCACAAATAGATTCCACTTATTGGGATAAATAAATTGATGCTTTGGTTTCATAGTAAAAACTTCACTTCCCACTATTTTTTAGAATCAAATTTCATCTATCAACTGGGATTAACAAGAATACACTTAATAATCTCCTTTATTTCATACAAGGAACCATAAACACATTCTCCTTATATGATAAATGATATTGATGCTTTGGTTTCATATGAAAAGCTTATCTTTCTAACATTTTTAGAATCAAAGTTCATCTTTTAATTTGGATAAACATAAATTAATATAATAATCTGCTTTCTTTCAATGATTGGGCACCACAAATTCATTCTCCTCATTGGGATAAATGATATTGATGCCTTGGTTTAATAAGAAAAAATTCTCTTTCTACCATTTTTCGAATTAAAGTTCATTTTTTAATTGGGATAAACACGGATTCACGTAATAATCTTCTTTTTCTTAACGATTGGTTGCCATAAATTATATCACTCGTTAGGATAAATGAATTGATGCTTTGGTTTAATAGAATACTTCACTTCCCACCATTTTTTGGAATCAAAGTTTGTCTATCAATTGGGATAAGCATGAATTCACATAATAATCTCCTTTGTTTTCATGATTATGAGCCATAAACAGATTCTCCCCATTATGATAAATGACATTGATGCTTTGGTTTCATACGAAAAGCTTCTCTTTCTACCATTTTTAGAATTAAAGTTCGTCTCTCATTTGGGATAAACATAGATTCACATAACAATCTCCGTTCTTTCAATGATTAGGCACCACAAATTCATTCCACTCATCAGTATAAATGAATTGATACTGGTTTCATACGAAAACTTTACTTCCCACCATTTTTTAGAATCAAATTTCATCTATCAATTAGGATTAACATGAATACACTTAATAATCTCATTTATTTCATAATTAGGAACCATAAACATATTCTCTTTATTATGATAAATGATATTGATGCTTTGGTTTCATAAGAAAAGCTTCTCTTTCTACCATTGTTAGAATCAAAATTCGTCTTTTAATTTGGATAAACATAGACTCGCATAATAATCTCCTTTCTTTCAATGATTGGGCACCACAAATTCATTCTCTCCATTGGGATAAATGATATTGATGCCTTGGTTTCATACGAAAAACTACTCTTTATACCATTTTTGGAATTAAAGTTCATTTTTTAATTGGAATAAACATGGATTCACCTAATAATCATTTTTTTAACGATTGGTCGCCACAAATTCATTCCACTCATTAGGATAAATGAATTAATGCTTTGGTTTAATAGAATACTTCACTTCCTACCATTTTTTGGGATCAAAATTCATCTATCAATTTGGATAAGCCTGAATTCACATAATATTGTCCTTTGTTTTCATGATTACGAGCCATAAACACATTCTCCCCAGTATGATAAATGATATTGATGCTTTGGTTTCATAAGAAAAGCTTGTCTTTCTACCATTTTAAGAATTAAAGTTTATATTTCAATTTGGATAAACATGGATTCACATAATATTCTCCTTTCTTTCAATGATTGGGCACCATAATCCATTCTCCTCGTTGGGATAAATGTTATTGATGCCTTGGTTTCATAAGAAAAACTTTTCTTTCTACCATTTTTTGAATTAAAGTTCTTTTTTTATTGGGATAAACACCGATTCACATAATAAACTCCTTGTTTTTAATGGTTGGTCACCACAAATTCATTCCACTCATTAGAATAAATGAATTGATGCTTTGGTTTAATAGAGTGCTTCACTTCCCATATTTTTTCGCATCAAAGTTCGTCTATCAATTCGGATAAGCACGAATTCACCTAATAATTTCCTTTGTTTTCATGATTACAAGCCATAAACACATTCTCCCCATTATGATAAATGATATTGATGCTTTGGTTTCATAAGAAAAGCTTTTCTTTCTACCATTTTTAGAATTAAAGTTTGTCTTTCAATTTGGATAAACATGGATTCACATAATAATCTCCTTTCTTTCAATGATTGGGCACCACAAATTCAATCTCCTCATTGGGATATATGAATTGACGCTTTAGTTTCATGAGAAAAATTTCTCTTTCCACCATTTTTAGAATTAAAGATCATCTTTCAATCGAGATTAAAATGGATTCACATAATAATGTCCTTTCTTTTAATGATTGGGCACCAGAAATTCATTCCACTCATTGGGATAAATGAATTGATGCTTTGGTTTCATAAGAAAAATCTCACTTCCCACCATTTTTTTAAGTCAAAGTTCACCTATCAATTGGGATAAACATGAATTCAAGTAATATTCTCCTTTGTTCCATGATTTGGAACCATAAACACATTCTCTTTATTGGAATTAATGATATTGATGCTTTGGTTTCGTAAGAAAAGCTTCTTTTTCTACCATTTTTAGAATTAAAGTTTATTTTTCAATTTGGATAAACACGAATTCACATAATAATCTCCTTTCTTTTTAGGCACCACAAATTCATTCCACTCCTTAGGATAAATCAATTGATGCTTTAGTTTCAGTGAAAAACTTCACTTCCCGCTATTTTTTGGAATTAAAGTTTGTCTATCAATTGGGATAAGCACGAATCCACGTAATAATCTCCATTGTTTTCATAAGCAGGAGCCATAAGCACATTCTCCTCATTAGGTGAGTGATATTGATACATGGGTTTCATAACGAAAACTTCTCCTTCCACCATTTTTAGAATTAAAGTTCATCTTTCCATTGGGATAAACACAGATTCACATAACAATCTCCGTTCTTTTAATGATTAGGCACCACAAATTCATTCCACTCATTGGGATAAATGAATTGATGCTTTGGTTTCATACAAAAAACTTCACTTCCCACCAATTTTTGGAATCAAATTTCATCTATCAATTGGGATTAACACGAATACACTTAATAATCTCCTTTATTTCACAGTAAGGAACCAGAAACACATTCTCCCTATTATGATAATTGATATTGATTCTTTGGTTTCATAAGAAAAGCTTCTCTTTCTACCATTTTTAGAATCAAAGTTCGTCTTCCAATTTAGTTAAACACAGATTCACATAATAATCTCCTTTCTTCAATGATTGGGCACCACAAATTCATTCTCCTAGCTGGGATAAATGGTATTGATTCCTTGGTTTCATAATAAAAGCTTCTCTTTCTACCAATTTTAGAATTAAAGTTCATTTTTCAATTGCGATAAACACGTATTCACATAATAATCTCCATTCTTTTAACGATTGGGCACCTCAAATTGATTCCACTCATTAGGATAAGTGAATTGATGCTTTGGTTTCATTGAAAAATTTCACTTCCCATCATTTTTTAGAATTAAAGTTCATCTATCAATTGGGATAAGCACGAATTCACATAATAGTCTCATTTGTTTTCATGATTAGGAGCCATAAACACATTCTCCTCATTGGGTGAGTGATATTGATACATTGGTTTCATAACGAAAACTTCTCTTTCCACCATTTTTAGAATTAAAGTTCATCTTTTAATTAGGATAAACACGGATTCACATAACAATCTCCGTTCTTTTAATGATTAGGCACCACAAATTTATTCCACTCATCGGGATAAATGAATTGATGCTTTGGTTTCATACGAGAAACTTCACTTCCCACCATATTTTAGCATCAAATTTCATCTATCAATTGGGATTAACACGAATACACTTAATAATCTCCTTTATTTCACAATAAGGAACTATAAACACATTCTCCCTCTTATGATAAATGATATTGATGCTTTGGTTTCAAAAGAAAAGGTTCTCTTTCTACCGTTTTTAGAATTAAAGTTTGTCTTTCGATTTAGATAAACACAGATTCACATAGTAATATTCTTTCTTTTAATGAAGTGTCACCATAAATTCATTCTCCTCATTGGGATAAATGATATTGATGCCTTGGTTTCATAAGAAAGGCTTCTCTTTCTACCATTTTAGGAATTCACATAATAATCTCCTTTCTTTTAATGATTGGGCACCATAAATTCATTCCACCCATTAGGATAAATGAATTGATGCTTTGGTTTCATACAAAAAACTTCACTTCCCACCAATTTTTAGAATCAAATTTCATCTATCAATTAGGATTAACATGAATACCCTTAAAAATCTCCTTTATTTCACAGTAAGGAACCATAAACACATTCTCCCTATTATGATAAATGATATTGATTCTTTGGTTTCATAAGAAAAGCTTCTCTTTATACCATTTTTAGAATCAAAGTTCATCTTCCAATTTGGATAAACACAGATTCACACAATAATCTCCTTTCTTTCAATGATTAGGCACCACAAATTCATTCTCCTAGCTGGGATAAATGGTATTGATGACTTGGTTTCATAATAAAAGGTTCTCTTTCTACCATTTTTAGAATTAAAGTTCATTTTTCAATTGCGATAAACACGTATTCACAAAATAATCTTCATTCTTTTAACGATTGGGCACCTCAAATTCATTCCACTCATTAGGATAAGTGAATTGATGCTCTGGTTTCATTGAAAAATTTCACTTCCCACCATTTTTTGGAATCAAAGTTCGTCTATCAATTGGGATAAGCACAAATTCACGTAATAGTCTCATTTGTTTTCACGATTATGAGCCATAAGCGCATTCTCCTCGTTGGGTGAGTGATATTGATACATTGGTTTCATAACGAAAGCTTCTCTTTCCACCATTATTAGAATTGAAGTTCATCTTTTAATTAGGATAAACACGGATTCACATAACAATCTCCGTTCTTTTAATGATTAGGCACCATAAATTTATTCCACTTATTAGGATAAATGAATTGATGCTTTGGTTTCATATGAGAAACTTCACTTCCCACCATTTTTAGAATCAAATTTCATCTATCAATTGGGATTAACGCGAATATACTTAATAATCTCCTTTATTTCACAATAAGGAACCATAAACACATCCTCCCTATTATGATAAATGATATTGATGCTTTGGTTTCATAAGAAAAGCTTATCCTTCTACCATTTTTGGAATCAAAGTTCGTCTTTTAATTTGGATAAACATAGATTAACATAATAATCTGAGTTCTTTCAATGATTGGGTGCCACAAATTCATTCTCCTCGTTGGGATAAATGATATCGATGCCTTGGTTTCATAAGAAAAACTTCTCCTTCTACGATTTTTGGAATTAAAGTTTATTTTTTAATTGGGATAAGCACGGATTCACATAATAACCTCTTTTTTTTAACGATTGGTCACCACAAATTCATTCCACTCATTAGGATAAATGAATTGATGCTTTGGTTTAATAGAATACTTCACTTTCCACCATTTTTTGGGATCAAGATTCGTCTATCAATTGGGGTAAGCATGAATTCACGTAATAATCTCCTTTGTCTTCATGATTACGAGCCATAAACACATTCTCCCCAGTATGATAAATGTTATTGATGCTTTGGTTTCATAAGAAAACCTTGTCTTTCTACCATTTTTAGAATTAAAGTTTGTTTTTCAATTTGGATAAACATGGAGTCACATAATAATCTCCTTTCTTCCAAAGATTGGGCACCATAAATTCAATCTCCTCATTGGGATATATGAATTGATGCTTTAGTTTCATGAGAAAAACATCTCTTTCTACCTTTTTTAGAATTAAAGATCATCTTTCAATTGGGATGAAAATGGATTCACATAATAATGTCTTTTCTTTCAACGATTGGGCACCAAAAATTCATTCCACTCATTGGGATAAATGAATTGATGTTTCAGTTTCATAAGAAAAGCCTCACTTTGCACCATTTTTTGGAATCAAAGTTTGCCCATCAATTAGGATAAACACGAATTCACGTAAGGTTCTCTTTTATTCCATGATTGGGAACTATAAACACATTCTCTTTATTGGGATTAATGGTATTGATGCTTTGGTTTTGTAAGAAAAACTTCTCTTTCTAACATATTTAGAATTATGTTTGTCCTTCAATTCGGACAAAGACGGATTCATATAATAATCTGCTTTCTTTCAATGATTGGGCACCATAAATTCATTCCCCTCATTGGGAGATATCATATTGATGCCTTGGTTTCATAAGAAAAACTTCTCTTTATACTATTTTTAGAATTAAAGTTCATTTTTTAATTTGGATAAACATGGATTCGCTTAATAATCTTATTTCTTTCAATGATTGGGCACCACAAATTCATTCTCCTCGTTGGGATAAATGATATTGGTGCCTTGGTTTCATAAGAAAAACTTCCCTTTCCACCATTTTTAGAATTAAAGTTTCTTTCGATTTGGATAAACACGGATTCATATAGTAATCTTCTTTCTTTTAACGAAGAAGCACCACAAATTCATTCTCCTTGCTGGGATAAATGATATTGATGCCTTGGTTTCATAAGAAAAGCTTCTCTTTTCACCATTTTTAAAATTAAAGTTAATTTTTTAATTGGGATAAACATGAATTCACATAATAATCTTCTTTCTTTTAATGATTGGGCACCACAGATTTATTCCACTCATTAGGATAAATGAATTGAAGCTTTGTTTTCATTGAAAAACTTCACTTCCCACCATTTTTTGAAATCAGAGTTCATCTATCAATTGGGATAAGCATGAATTCATGTAATAAACTCTTTTATTTTCATGAGTAGGAGCCATAAGCACATTCTCTTCATTGGGTGAGTGATATTGATACATTGGTTTCATAACGAAAACTTCTCTTTCCACCATTTTTAGAATTAAAGTTCATCTTTCAATTAGGATAAACACGGATTTACATAACAATATCCGTTCTTTTAATGATTACGCGCCACAAATTCATTCTACTCATCGGGGTCAATGAAATGATGCTTTGGTTTCATACTAAAAACTTCACTTCCCACCATTTTTTGGAATCAAAGTTCATCTATCAATTAGGATAAGCATGAATTCATGTAATAAACTCTTTTGTTTTCATGAGTAGGAGCCATAAGCACATTCTCTTCATTGGGTGAGTGATATTGATACATTGGTTTCATAACAAAAACTTCTCTTTCCACCATTTTTAGAATTAAAGTTCATCTTTCAATTAGGATAAACACGAATTTACATAACAATGTCCGTTCTTTTAATGATTACGCACCACAGATTCATTCTACTCATCAGGATAAACAAATTGATGCTTTGGTTTCATACTAAAAACTTCACTTCCCACTATTTTTTAGAATCAAATTTTATCTATCAACTGGGATTAACATGAATACACTTAATAATCTCCTTTATTTCATACAAGGAACCATAAACACATTCTCCCTATATGATAAATGATATTAATGCTTTGGTTTCATAAGAAAAGCTTATCTTTCTACCATTTTTAGAATCAAAGTTCATCTTTTAATTTGGATAAACACAAATTGACATAATAATCTACTTTCTTTCAATGATTGGGAACCAAAAATTCATTCTCCTCATTGGGATAAATGATATTGATGCCTTGGTTTTATAAGAAAAACTTCTCCTTCTACCATTTTTAGAATTAAAGTTTATTTTATTAATTAGGATAAACACGGATTCACATAATAATCTCTTTTTTTTTAACAATTGGTCGCCACAAATTCATTCCACTCATTAGGATAAATGAATTGATGCTTTGGTTTAATAGAATACTTTACTTCCCATCATTTTTTGGGATCAAGGTTTGTCTACCAATTGGGATAAGCGTGAATTCACGTAATTATCTCCTTTGTTTTCATGATTACGAGCCATAAACACATTCTCCCTAGTATGATAAACGTTATTGATGCTTTGGTTTCATAAGAAAAGCTTTTCTTTCTACCATTTTTAGAATTAAAGTTTCTCTTTCAATTTGGATAAACATGGATTCACATAATAATCTCTTTTCTTTGAATGATTGGGCACCATAAATTCAATCTCCTCATTGGGATATATGAATTGATGCATTAGTTTCATAGGAAAAACATCTCTTTCTACCATTTTTAGAATTAAAGATCGTCTTTCAATTAGGATGAAAATGGATTCACAGAATAATGTCCTTTCTTTTAATGATTGGGCACCAGAAATTCATTCCACTCGGATAAATGAATTGGTGCTTTGGTTTCATAAGAAAAACCTCACTTCCCAACGTTTTTTGGAATCACCTACCAATTGGGATAGACACGAATTCACCTAATATTCTCCTTTGTTCCTTGATTGGGAGCCATAAACACATTCTCCTTATTGGGATTAATGATATTGATGCTTTGGTTTCATAAGAAAAACTTCTCCTTCTAACATGTTTAGAATTAATATTCGTCTTTCAATTTGAATAAAGATGGATTCACGTAATAATCTCTTTTCTTTCAATGATTGGGCATCGCAAATTCATTCTCCTTATTGGGATAAATGATATTGATGCCTTGGTTTCATAACAAATACTTCTCTTTCTACCATTTTTAGAATTAAAGTTCATCTTTCAATTTGGATAAACATGGATTCGCTTAATAATCTTCTTTTTTTCAATGATTGGGCACCACAAATTCATTCTCCTCGTTGGGATAAGTGATATTGATGCCTTGGTTTCATAAGAAAAACTTCCAGTTCTACCATTTTTAGAATTAAAGTTTCTTTCGATTTGGATAAACACGGATTCATATAGTAATCTTCTTTCTTTTAACGAAGAGGCACCATAAATTCATTCTCCTAGCCGGGATAAATGATATTGATGCCTTGGTTTCATCAGAAAAGCTTCTCTTTCTACTATTTTTAGAATTAAAGTTTATTTTTTAATTGGGATAAACATGAATTCACATAATAATCTCTGTTCCTTTAATGATTGGGCACCATAATTTCATTCCACTCATTAGGATAAATGAATTGATGCTTTGGCTTCATTGAAAAAGTTTACTTCCCACCATTTTTTGGAATCAAAGTTCGTCTATCAATTGGGATAAGCATGAATTCACGTAATAATCTCCTTTGTTTTCATGATTAGAAGCCATAAACACATTCTCCTTGTTGGGTGAGCGATATTGATCCATTGGTTTCATAACGAAAACTTCTTTTTTCACCATTTTTAGAATTAAAGTTTATCTTTCAATTGGGATAAACATGGATTCACATAACAATCTCCATTCCTTTAATGATTGGGCACCACAAATTCATTCCACTCATTAGGATAAATGAATTGATGCTTTAGTTTCATACAAAAAACTTCACCTCCCAGCATTTTTTAGAACCAAATTTCGTCTATCAATTGGGATTAACACGAACACTCTTAATAATATCCTTTATTTCACAATAAAGAAGCATAAACACATTCTCTCTATTATGATAAATGATATTGATGCTTTGGTTTCATAGGAAAAGCTTCTCTTTCTACCATTTTTAGAATTAAAACTCATTTTTCAATTTGGATAAACACAGATTCACATAATAATCTCCTTTTTTTCAATGATTGGGCACCACAAATTCATTCTTCTTGTTGGGATAAATGATATTGATGCCTTGGTTTCATAAGAAAAACTTTTCTTTCTACCATTTCTGGAATTAAAGTTCATTTTTTAATTGGGATAAACACGGATTCACATAATAATCTCTTTTTTCTTAACGATTGGTCGCCACAAATTCATTCCACTCGTTAGGATAAATGAATTAATGCTTTGGTTTAATAGAATACTTCACTTCCCACCATTTTTTGGAATCAAAGTTCGTCTATCAATTGGGATAAGCACGAATTCACGTAATAATCTCCTTTGTTTTCATGATTACGAGCCATAAACAGATTCTCCCCATTATGATAATTGATATTGATGCTTTGGTTTCATAAGAAAAGCTTCTCTTTCTACCATTTTTAGAATTAAAGTTTGTCTTTCAATTTGGATTCACATGGATTCACATAATAATCTCCTTTCTTTCAATGATTGGGCACCACAAATTCAATCTCCTCATTGGGATAAATGAATTGATGCTTTAGTTTCATGAGAAAAACTTCTCTTTCTACCATTTTTAGAATTAAATATCGCCTTTCAATCGAGATGAAAATGGATACATATAATAATGTCCTTTATTTTAATGATTGGGCACCAGAAATTCATTCCACTCATTGGGAGAAATGAATTGATGCTTTGGTTTCATAAGAAAAACCTCACTTCCCACCCTTTTTTTGAATCAAAGTTCGCCTATCAATTGGGATAAGCACGAATTCATGTAATATTCTCCTTTGTTCCATGATTGGGAACCATAAACACATTCTCCTTATTGGGATTAATGATATTGACGCTTTGGTTTCGTAAGAAAAGCTTCTCTTTCTAGCATGTTTAGAATTAATGTTTGTCTTTCAATTTGGATAAAGACAGATTCATGTAATAATCTTGTTTCTTCCTGTGATAGGGCACCATAAATTCATTCTCCTTATTGGGATAAAAGATATTGATGCCTTGTTTTGATAAGAAAAACTTCTCTTTCTACCATTTTTAGAATTAAAGTTCATCTTTCAGTTTGGATAAACACGGCTTCGCTTAATAATCTTATTTTGTTCAATGATTATGCACCACAAATTCATTCTCCTCGTTGGAATAAATGATATTGATCCCTTGGTTTCATAAGAAAAACTTCTCTTTCTACCATTTTTAGAATAAAGGTTTGCCTTTCGATTTAGATAAATACGGATTCACATAGTAATCTCTTTTCTTTTAATGAAGAGGCACCACAAATTCATTCTCCTCTGTGGGATAAATGATATTGATGCCTTCGTTTCATAAGAAAAGCTTCTCTTTCTACCATTTTTAGAATTAAAGTTCACTTTTCAATTAGGATAAACATGAATTGACATAATAATCTCCCTTCTTTTAACGATTGGGCACCAAAATTCATTCCACTTATTAGGATAAATGAATTGATGCTTTGGTTTCATTGAAAAGCTTCACTTCCCACCATTTTTTGGAATCAAAGTTCATCTATCAATTGGGATAAGTACGAATTCAGGCAATAATCTCCTTTGTTTTCATGATTAGGAGCCATAAACATATTCTCTTCATTGGGTGAGTGATACTGATACATTGGTTTCATAATGAAAACTTATCTTTCCATCATTTTTAGAATTAAAGTTTATCTTTCAATTGGGATAAACATGGATTCATATAACAATCTCCGTTCTTTTAATGATTGGGCACCACAAATTCATTCCACTCATTAGGATAAATGAATTGATGCTTTAGTTTCATACAAAAAACTTCACCTCCCACCATTTTTTAGAATCAAATTTCATCTATCAATTGCGATTAACACGAATACACTTAATAATCTCCTTTATTTCACAATAAGGAACCATAAACACATTCTCCCTCTTATGATAAATGATATTGATGCTTTGGTTTCAAAAGAAAAGCTTCTCTTTCTACCATTTTCAGAATTAAAGTTTGTCTTTCGATTTAGATAAACACGGATTCACATAGTAATCTCCTTTCTTTTAATGAAGAGGCACCACATATTCATTCTCCTCATTGGGATAAATGATATTGAAGCCTTGGTTTCATAAGAAAGGCTTCTCTTTCTACCATTTCACAAATTCATATAATAATCTCCTTTCTTTTAACGATTGGGCACCACAAATTCATTCCACTCATTAGGATATATGAATTGATGCTTTGGTTTCGTTGAAAAGCTTTACTTCCCAACATTTTTTGGAATCGAAGCTTATCTATCACTTGGGATAAGCATGAATTCATGTAATAATCTTTTTTGTTTTCATGATTACGAGCCATAAACACATTCTCCCTAGTATGATAAAAGATATTGATGCTTTAGTTTCATAAGAAAAGCCTCTTTTTCTACGATTTTTAGAATTAAAGTTTGTCTTTTAATTTGGATAAACATGGATTCACATAATAATTTCCTTTCTTTCAAAGATTGGGTACCACAAATTCAATCTCCTCATTGGGATATATGAATTGATGCTTTAGTTTCATGAGAAAAACCTCACTTTCTACCATTTTTAGAATTAAAGTTCATCTTTCAATTTGGATAAACACCGATTCGCTTAATAATCTCCTTTCTTTCAATGATTGGGTGCCACAAATTCATTCTCCTCGTTGGGATAAATGACATTGATGCCTTGGTTTCATAAGTAAAACCTCTCTTTCTAACATTCTTAGAATTAAAGTTTGTCATTCGATTTAGATAAACACGGATCCACATAGTAATCCCCTTTCTTCTAAAGAAGAGGCACCATAAATTCATTCTCCTTACTGGGATAAATGATATTGATGCCTTGGTTTCATCAGAAAAGCTTCTCTTTCTGCCATTTTTAGAATTAAAGTTCATTTTTTAATTGGGATAAACATGAATTCACATAATAATCTCCTCTCTTTTAGCAATTGGGCACCATAAATTCATTCCACTCCTTAGGATAAATGAATTCATGCTTTAGTTTCAGTGAAAAACTTCACTTCCCACTATTTTTTTGGAATTAAAGTTTGTCTATCAATTGGGATAAGCACGAATTCACGTAATAATCTCTATTGTTTTCATGAGCAGGAGCCATAAACACATTCTCCATGTTGGGTGAGTGATATTAATACATTGGTTTCATAACAAAAACTTCTCTTTCCACCATTTTTAGAATTAAAGTTTATCTTTTCAATTGGGAAAAACACAGATTTACATAACAATCTTTGTTCTGTTAATGATTAGGCACCACAAATTCATTCCACTCATCGGGATAAATGAATTGATGCTTTGGTTTCATAAAAAAACTTCACTTCCCACCAATTTTTAGAATCAAATTTCATCTATCAATTGGGATTAACACGAATACACTTAATAATCTGCTTTATTTCATAGTAAAGAACCATAAACACACTCTCCCTATTATGATAAATGATATTAATTCTTTGGTTTCATAAGAAAAGCTTCTCTTTCTACCATTTTTAGAATCAAACTTCGTCTTCCAATTTGGATAAACACAGATTCACATAATAATCTCCTTTCTTTCAATGATTGGGCACCACAAATTTATTCTCCTAGCTGGGATAAATGGTATTGATGCCTTGGTGTCATAATAAAAGCTTCTCTTTCTACCATTTTTAGAATTAAAGTTCATTTTTCAATTGCGATAAACACGTATTCACATAATAATCTCCATTCTTTTAATGGTTGGGCACCTCAAATTCATTCCACTCATTAGGATAAGTGAATTGATGCTTTGGTTTCATTGAAAAATTTCACTTCCCACCATTTTTTGGAATCAAAGTTCATCTATCAATTGGGATAATCACGAATTCACGTAATAGTCTCATTTGTTTTCATGATTAGGAGCCATAAACACATTTTCCTCGTTGGGTGAGTGATATTGATGCATTGGTTTCATAACGAAAACTTCTTTTTCCACCATTTTTAGAATTAAAGTTCGTCTTTTAATTAGGATAAACACGGATTCACATAACAATCTCCATTCTTTTAATGATTAGGCACCACAAATTTATTCCACTCATTGGATAAATGAATTGATGCTTTGGTTTCATACGAGAAACTTCACTTCCCACCATTTTTTAGAATCAAATTTCATCTATCAATTGGGATTAACGTGAATACACTTAATAATCTCCTTTGTTTCATAATAAGGAACCATAAACACAGTCTCCCTATTATGATAAATGATATTGATGCTTTGGTTTCATAAGAAAAGCTTTTCTTTTCACCATTTTTGGAATCAAAGTTCGTCTTTTAATTTGGATAAACATAGATTAACATAATAATCTGAGTTCTTTTAACGATTGGACACCACAAATTCATTCTCCTCATTGGGATAAATGATATTGATGCCTTGGTTTCATAAGAAAAACTTCTCCTTCTACCATTTTTCGAATTAAAGTTTGTTTTTTTGATTAGGATAAGCACGGGTTCACATAATAATCTCTTTTTTTAGCGATTGGTCGCCACAAATTCATTCCACTCATTAGGATAAATGAATTGATGGTTTGGTTTAATAGAATACTTCACTTCCCACCATTTTTTAGGATAAAAGTTCATCTATCAATTGGGGTAAGCATGAATTCACGTAATAATCTCCTTTGTCTTCATGATTACAAGCCATAAACACATTCTCCCCAGTATGATAAACGTTATTGATGCTTTGGTTTCATAAGAAAACCTTGTCTTTCTACCATTTTTAGAATTAAAGTTTATCTTTCAATTTGGATAAACATGGATTCACATAATAATCTCCTTTCTTCCAAGGATTGGGCACCACAAATTCAATCTCCTCATTGGGATATATGAATTGATGCTTTAGTTTCATGAGAAAAACATCTCTTTCTACCTTTTTTAGAATTAAAGATCGTCTTTCAATTGGGATAAAAATGGATTCACATAATAATGTCCTTTCTTTTAACAATTGGACACCGAAAATTCATTCCACTCATTGGGATAAATGAATTGATGCTTCGGTTTCATAAGAAAACCCTTACTTTCCACCATTTTTTGGAATCAAAGTTCGCCCATCAATTGGGATAAACACGAATTTACGTAATATTCTCTTTTGTTCCATGATTGGGAACTATAAACACATTCTCTTTATTGGGATTAATGATATTGATGCTTTGGTTTCTAAGAAAAACTTCTCTTTCTAACATGTTTAGAATTAATGTTCGTCTTTCAATTCGGATAAAGACGGATTCATATAATAATCTGCTTTTTTTCAATGATTGGGCACCACAAATTCATTCTCTTCATTGGGATAAATGATATTGATGCCTTGGTTTCATAAGAAAAACTTTTCTTTCTACCATTTTTAGAATTAAAGTTCATTTTTCAATTTGGATAAACATGGATTCGCTTAATAATCTTATTTCTTTCAATGATTGGGCACCACAAATTCATTCTCCTCGTTGGGATAAATGATATTAATGCCTTGGTTTCATAAGAAAAACCTCCCTCTCCACCATTTTTAAAATAAAATTTTCTTTCGATTTGGATAAACATGAATGCATATAGTAATCCTTTTTCTTTTAACGAAAAGGCACCATAAATCCGTTCTCCTTGCTGGGATAAATGATATTGATGCCTTGGTTTCATAAGAAAAGCTTCTCTTTTCACCATTTTTAGAATTAAAGTTCATTTTTCAATTGGGATAAACGTGAATTCACATAATAATCTCCTTTCTTTTAACGATTAGGCACCACAGATTTATTCCACTCATTAGGATAAATGAATTGAAGCTTTGTTTTCATTGAAAAACTTAACTTCCCAGCATTTTTGGAATCAAAGTTCATCTATCAATTGGGATTAGCACAAATTCATGTAATAAACTCTTTTGTTTTCATGAGTAAGGGCCATAAACACATTCTCTTCGTTAGGTGAGTGATATTGGTGCATTGCTTTCATAACGAAAACTTCTCTTTCCACCATTTTTAGAATTAAAGTTCATCTTTGAATTAGGATAAACGCGGATTTACATAACAATGTCCGTTCTTTTAATGATTAGGCACCACAAATTCATTCTACTCATCGGGATAAATGAATTGATGCTTTGGTTTCATGCTAAAAACTTCACTTCCCATTATTTTTTAGAATCAAATTTTATCTATCAATTGGGATTAACATGAATACACTTAATAATCTCATTTATTTCATACAAGGAACCATAAACACATTCTCCCTATATGATAAATGATATTGATGCTTTGGTTTCATAAGAAAAGCTTATCTTTCTACCATTTTTAGAATCAAGGTTCGTCTTTTAATTTCGATAAACACATATGAACATAATAATCTGCTTTCTTTCAATGATTGGGCACTAGAAATTCATTCTCCTCGTTGGGATAAATGATATTGATGCC
This sequence comes from Adansonia gregorii, assembly GCA_038382025.1. Lineage (NCBI taxonomy): Eukaryota > Viridiplantae > Streptophyta > Magnoliopsida > Malvales > Malvaceae > Adansonia > Adansonia gregorii. The sequence goes on along the minus strand of JBBYHO010512059.1, from coordinate 4,090 downwards.
TTGGTTTCATAAGAAAAACTTCCCCTTCTACCATTTTTGGAATTAAAATTTATTTTTTAATTGGGATAAACACGGATTCACGTAATAATCTCTTTTTTTTAACGATTGTTCACCATAAATTCATTCCACTCAGCAGGATAAATGAACTGGTGCTTTGGTTTAATAGAATACTTCACTTCCCATCATTTTTTGGGATCAAAGTTTGTCTATCAATTCGGATAAGCACGAATTCACATAATTATCGCCCTTGTTTTCATGATTACGAGCCATAAACACATTCTCCCTAGTATGATAAACGATATTGATGCTTTGGTTTCATAAGAAAAGCTTATCTTTCTACCATTTTTAGAATTAAAGTTTGTCTTTCAATTTGGATAAATATGGATTCACATAATAATCTCCTTTCTTTGAATGATTGGGCACCACAAATTCAATCTCCTCATTGGGATATATGAATTGATGCATTAGTTTCATAAGAAAAACATCTCTTTCTACCATTTTTAGAATTAAAGATCGTCTTTCAATTGGGATGAAAATGGATTCATAAAATAGTGTCCTTTCTTCTAATGATTGGGCACCAGAAATTCATTCCACTCATTGGGATAAATGAATTGATGTTTTGGTTTCATAAGAAAAACCTCATTTCCCACCGTTTTTTGGAATCAAAGTTCGCCTACCAATTGGGATAGACACGAATTCACGTAATATTCTCCTTTGTTCCATGATTGGGAACCATAAACACATTCTCCTCATTGGGATTAATGATGTTGATGCTTTGGTTTCATAAGAAAAACTTCTCCTTCTAACATGTTTAGAATTAATGTTCGTCTTTCAATTTGAATAAAGATGGATTCACGTAATAATATCTTTTCTTTCAATGATTGGGCACCATAAATTCATTCTCCTCATTGGGATAAATGATATTGATGCCCTGGTTTCATAACAAAAACTTCTCTTTCTACCATTTTTAGAATTAAAGTTCATCTTTCAATTTGGATAAACAAGGATTCACTTAATAATCTTTTTTTTAATGATTGGGCACCACAAATTCATTCTCCTCATTGGGATAAATGATATTGATGCCTTGGTTTCATAAGAAAAACTTCCCTTTCTACCACTTTTAGAATTAAAGTTTCTTTCGATTTGGATAAACACGGATTCATATAGTAATCTTCTTTCTTTTAATGAAGAGGCACCACAAATTCATTCTCCTTGTTGGGATAAATGATATTGATGCATTGGTTTCCTAAGAAAAGCTTCTCTTTCTGCCATTTTTAGAAGTAAAGTTCATTTTTCAATTGGGATAAACACAAATTCACATAATAATCTCCTTCCTTTTAGCAATTGGGCACCACAAATTCATTTCACTCCTTAGGATAAATGAATTGATGCTTTGGTTTCATTGGAAAACTTCACTTCCTACCATTTTTTTGAATCAAAGTTAGTCTATCAATTGGGATAAGCACGAATTCACATAATAATCTTATTTGTTTTCATGATTAGGAGCCACAAACACATTCTCCTCATTGGGTGAGTGATATTGATACATTGGTTTCATAACGAAAACTTCTCTTTCCACCATTTTTAGAATTAAAGTTCGTCTTTCATTTGGGATAAACACGGATTCACATAACAATCTCTGTTATTTTAGTGATTAGGCGCCACAAATTCATTCCACCCATCGGGATAATTGAATTGATGCTTTGGTTTTGTACGAAAAACTTCACTTCTCATCATTTTTTAGAATCAAATTTCATCTATCAATTGGGATTAGCACGGATACACTTAATAATCTTCTTTATTTCACAATAAGGAACCATAAACACATTCTCCCTATTATGATAAATGATATTGATGCTTTGATTTCATAAGAAAAGCTTCTCTTTCTAACATTTTTAGAATCAAAGGTCGTCTTTTAATTTGGATAAACATAGATTAACATAATAATCTGCTTTCTTTCAATGATTGGGCACCAAAAATGCATTCTCCTCGTTGGGATAAATGATATTGATGCCTTGGTTTCATAAGAAAAACTTCTCCTTCTACCATTTTTGGAATTAAAGTTTATTTTTTAATTGGGATAAACATAGATTCACATAATAATCTCTTTTTTTTTTAACGATTGATCGCCATAAATTCATTCCACTCATTAGGATAAATGAATTGCTGCTTTGGTTTAACAAAATACTTTACTTCCCACCATTTTTTGGGATCAAAGTTCGTCTATCAATTGAGATAAGCTTGAATTCACGTAATAATCCTCTTTGTTTTCATGATTACGAGCCATAAACACATTTTCCCCAGTATGACAAATGATATTGATGCTTTGGTTTCATAGGAAAAGCTTGTCTTTCTACCATTTTTAGAATCAAAGTTTGTCTTTCAATTTGGATAAACATGGATTCACATAATAATCCCCTTTCTTTCAATGATTCGGCACCATAAATTCAATCTCTTCATTGGGATATATGAATTGATGCTTTAGTTTCATGAGAAAAACATATCTTTCTACCATTTTTAGAATTAAAGATCGTCTTTGAATTGGGATGAAAATGGATTCACATAATAATGCCCTTTCTTTTAATGATTGGGCACCAAAAATTCATTCCAATCATTGGGATAAATGAATTGATGCTTTGGTTTCATAAGAAAAACCACACTTCCCACCATTTTTTGGAATCAAAGTTCGCCTATCAATTAGGATAAACACAAATTCATGTAATATTCTCCTTTGTTCCATGATTGGGAACCATAAACAGATTCTCCTTATTGGGATTAATGATATTGATACTTTGGTTTCATAAGAAAAACTTCTCTTTCTAACATGTTTAGAATTAATGTTTGTCTTTCAATTTGGATAAAGTCAGATTCACGTAATAATCTCCTTTCTTTCAATGATTGGGCACCACAAATTCATTCTCCTCATTGGGATAAATGATATTGATGCCTTGGTTTCATAAGAAAAACTTCTCTTTCTATCATTTTTAGAATTAAAGTTCATCTTTCAATTTGGATAAACACGGATTCGCTTAATAATCATCTCACTTTCAATGATTGCGCACCACAAATTCATTCTTCTCGTTGGGATAAATGATATTGATGCCTTAGTTTCATAAGAAAAACTTCCCTTTCTACCGTTTTTAGAATTAAAGTTTCTTTCGATTTGGATAAACACAGATTCATATAGTAATCTCTTTTCTTTTAACGATGAGGCACCACAAATTCATTCTCTTCGCTGGGATAAATGATATTGATGCCTTGGTTTCATAAGAAAAACTTCTCTTTCTACCATTTTTAGAATTAAAGTTTTTTTCGATTTAGATAAACACGGATTCATATAGTAATCTACTTTCTTTTAACGAAGAGGCACTATAAATTCATTTTCCTCCCTGGGATAAATGATATTGATGCCTTGGTTTCATAAGAAAAACTTCTCTTTCTACCATTTTTGGAATTAAAGTTTCTCTCGATTTGGATAAACATGGATTCATATGGCAATCTTCTTTCTATTTAATGTATAGGCACCACAAATTCATTCTTCTCACTGGGATAAATGATATTGATGCCTTGGTTTCGTAGGAAAAGCTTCTCTTTCTACCATTTTTAGAATTAAAGTTCATTTTTCAATTTGTATAAACATGAATTCACATAATGATCTCATTTCTTTTAACGATTGGGCACCATAGATTCATTCCACTTATTCGGATAAATGAATTGATTCTTTGGTTTCATTGAAAAACTTCACTACCCTCCGTTTTTTGGAATCAGAGTTCATCTATCAATTGGGATAAGCATGAATTCATGTAATAATCTCATTTGTTTTCATGATTAAGAGCCGCAAACACATTCACCTCGTTGGGTGAGTGATATTGATACATTGGTTTCATAATGAAAACTTCTCTTTCCATCATTTTTAGAATTAAAGTTCATCTTTCATTTGGGATAAACACGGATTCACATAACAATCTTCGTTATTTTAATGATTACGCACCACAGATTCATTCCATTCATCGGGATAAATGAATTGATGCTTTGGTTTCATACGAAAAACTTCACTTCCCACCATTTTTTAGAATCAAATTTCATCTAT
>JBBYHO010512049.1:7929-20079 GCA_038382025.1 Adansonia gregorii | reverse complement strand
TCTTGATTTCATTCACCACCTAAAGGTCTAACAATAAGGAAATTGGTGAAAAGAAAAGCTTTTCTTGCAAAACCAAATAATCAGTATCATGTTACCTAATAAGGAGAACATGCTTGTGGCGTGCAATAACAAAAAAAGTGAAAATTATTACGAGTATCCAAGTTTGATTATATGTTTATCTCATTTCACGAATGAACTTTGATTATAAGGAAATTGGTGAAAAGAAAAGCTTTTCTTGCAAAACCAAATAATCAATATCATGTAACCTAATAAGGAGAACATGCTTGTGGTGCGCAATAACAAAAAAAGAGGAAATTATTACTAGTATCCAAGTTTGTCTCATTTCATTGATGAACTTTGATTATAAGAAAAATAGTAGAAAGAAAAGCTTTTCTTGCCAATCAAAAGCATCATATTATGTATCTTGATGTAGAGAGGATGTAACCACAAAAAGAATGGAGATTATTATAAGAATCCAAGTTTAACTCATTTCACGGATGAACTTTGATTTTAAGGAAGATGGTGGAAACAAAACCTTTTTTTGCAAATTCAAAACATCAATATCTTGCATCCCAATGTCGAAAACATGATTGTAATACCCAATCACAAAAAAAAAAATAGAGATTATTCTAAGAATCCAAGTTTGATTTATTTCCCGGATGAACTTTGATTATAGGGGAAATGGTGGAAAAAAAGCTTTTCTTGCTAAACTGAAGCTTTAATATTATGTATCCCAATGTGGAGAACATGATTGTAGTGCCCAATCACAAAAATAGTGGAGATTATTATGAGAATGAAAGTTTTTCTTATTTCACGGATAAACTCTGATTGTAAGGAAAATGGTGTTAGGAAATGCTTTTCTTGCCAAAACAAACCTTTAATATCATGTATCCTAATGTAGAGAACATGATTGTTCTGCCCTATCACAAAAAGAATAGAGGTTATTACAAGAATCCAAGTTTCACTCTTTTGATAGACAAACTATGATTATATCCTATCGAGGAGAACATTATTGTTGCGCGCAATAACAAAAAGAATGGAGATTATTATAAGTATCCAAGTTTGTCTCATTTCACAGATAAACTTTGATTATAAGGAAAATGGTGAAAATAAAAGCTTTTCTAGCTGAATCAAATCTTCAATATCGTGTATCCTACTGTGGAAAACATCATTGATGTGCCAATCACAAAAAAAAATATAGGTTATTACGAGAATCCAAGTTTGACTCATTTGATGGACAAACTTTGATTATAAGGAAAATGGTGGAAAGAAAAAGTTTTCTTGCCAAGCCAAAGTATCAATATCGTGTATCCCGATGAGGAAAATATGATTGTAGTGCCTAATAAAGAAAAGAACAAAGATTATTACGAGTATCCAAGTTTATCTTATTTCATGGATTAAGTTTTATTATAAGGATAATGGTGGAAAGAAAAGCTTTTCTTGCAAATGTAAGGCATCAATATCGTGTATCCCAATATGGAGAACATTATTGTAATGCCTATAATAAAAAGAATAGAGATTATTATGAGTATCCAAGTTTGTCTCATTTCACGGATAAACTTTAATTATAAGAAAAATGGTAGAAAGAAAAGCTTTTATTACCAAGCAATAGTATCAATATCGTGTATCCCAATGAGGTGAACATGATTGTTGTGCCAATAACAAAAATAATGGAGATTGTTATAAGTATCCAAGTCTGTATCATTTCATGGATGAACTTTGATTATAAAGGAAATGGTGGGAAGGAAAAGTTTTCTTGCCAAACTAAAGCATCAATATCGTGTATCCTGATGGGTAGAATATGATTGTAGTGCCTAATAAAAAAAGAATGAAGATTATTACTAGTATCCAAGTTTTTCTCATTTCATGGATGAACTTTAATTATGAGGATAATGGTAGAAAGAAAAGATTTTGCTACAAATCTAAAGCATCAATATTGTATATCCCAATGTGGAGAACATTATTGTAATGCCTATAACAAAAAGAATGGAGATTATTATGAATATCCAAGTTTGTCTTATTTCACAGATGAACTTTAATTATAAGGAAAATGGTGGAAACTAAAGCTTTTATTGCCAAGCCAAAGTATCAATATTGTGTATCCCAATAAGGTGAACATGATTGTTGTGCCAATAACAAAAATAATGGAAAATATTAGAAGTATCCAAGTTTGTATCATTTCATTGATAAACTTTGATTATAAGGGAAATGGTGGAAGGAAATGTTTTTTTTTTGCAAATCCAAAGTGTCAATATCATATATCCTAATATGGAGAATGTGAATGTTTCATCTTATCACAAAATGAGTAGAGGTAATTACGAGAATGCAAGTTTGACTCATTTGTTGGATAAACTTTGGGTATAAGAAAAATGGTGGAAGGAAAAACTTTTTTTTCTAAACCAAAGCATCAATATCATGTATCCTGATGAGAAGAACATGATTACAGTGCCCATAACAAAAAGAATGAAGGTTATTATGAATATCCAAGTTTGTCTCATTTTACGGATGAACTTTGATTATAAGGATAATGGTGGAAAAAAAACCTTTCCTTGCAAATCCAAAGCATAAATATCATGTACACTAAAGTGAAGAACATTATAGTAATGCCTATAACAAAAAGAATGGAGATTATTGCGAGCATCCAAGTTTATCTCTTTTCACGAATGAACTTTAATTATAAAGAAAATGGTGGAAAGAAAACTTTTTATTGCTAAGCCAAAGCATCAATATCGTGTATCCCAATGAGGTGAACATGATTATTATGCCATTAACAAAAAGAATGGAGATTATTACAAGTATCCAAGTTTGTATCATTTCATGGATGAACTTTAATTATAAGGGAAATGGTGGAAAGAAAAGATTTTCTTACAAATCCAGTCAATATTATATGTCCCAATATGGAAAACATGATTGTAGTGCCTAATCACAAAAATAGTGGAGATTATTATGAGAATCCATGTTTGTCTCATTTCACGAAGAAACTTTGATTATAAGGAAAATGGTAGAAAGAAAAGCATTTCTTGCAAACCAAAGCTTGAATATCTTGTATCCCAATGTGTAGAACATGATTGTAGTGCCCAATTACAAAAAGAGTGGAGATTATTATGAAATCCAAGTTTGTCTCATTTCACGGATGAACTTTTATTTTAAGGATAATGCTGGAAAGAAAACCTTTTCTTGCCAAACCAAAACATCAATATCATGTATCCCAATGAGCAGAACATGTTTGTAATGCCCATTAACAAAAAGAATGGAGATTATTATGAGTATCCAAGTTTGTATCAACTGACAAATGAACTTTGATTATAAGGAAAATGGTGAAAAGAAAGGCTTTCCTTGCAAATCCAAAGCAGCAATATTGTGTATCCCAATAAGGAGAACATGGTTGTAGTGCCCAATCATAAAAGAAATGGAGATTATTACGAGAATCTAGGTTTATCTCATTTCACAGATTAACTTTGAATATAAGGAAAATGGTGAAAGGAAAAGCTTTCCTTGCAAATCTAAAGCATCATTATCATGCATCCCAATGTGGAGAACATGGTTATAGTGCCTAATCACAAAAAGAATTGAGATTATTACGAGAATCCAAGTTTGACACATTTCATGGATGAACTTTGATTATAAGGAAAATGGTGGAAAGAAATGCTCTTCCTAAAAGTCTAAAGTATCAATATCCTATATCATAATGTGGAGAACATGATTATAGTGCCCAACCACAAAAATAATAGAGATTATTACAAGAATCAATGTTTGACTCATTTAATGGACAAACTTTAATTATAACAAAAATGGTGGAAAAAAAAGCTTTGCTTGCCAAGCCAAAGAATCACTAGCATGTATCCCAATGAGGAGAACATGATTTTACTGCCCAATCACAAAAGAAATGGAGATTATTACAACAATCCAGATTTGTCTCATTTTACGGATGAATTTTAATTATAAGGAAAATGGTAGAAAGAAAAGCTTTTCTTGCTAAACTAAGGCATCAGTATCATGTGTTCCTATGAGGAGAACATTATTGTAATGCCTAATAAGAACAAGAATAGAGATTATTACGAGTATTAAAGTTTGTCTTATTTCATAGATGTACTTTGATTCCAAGGAAAATGACAGAAAGAAAAGCTTTTCTAGTCAAACCAAAGCTTTAATGCGGTGTATCCCAATGTGGAGAACATTATTGTAGTGTCTAATCATAAAAAGACTAGAGATTATTACGAGAACCAAAGTTTGCCTCGTTTCACGGATGAACTTTTATTATAAGGAAAATGGTGGAAGAAAAGCTTTCTTACCAAACCAAAGCATCAATATCTTGTATCTTAGTAAGGAGAACATGATCATAGTGCCAAATAGTTAAAAGAATGGTGGTTATTATGAGTATCCAAGTTTGTTTCATCTCACAGATGAACTTTGATTATAAGGAAAACGGTAGAATAAAAAGCTTTTCTTGCAAATCTAAAGGATCAATATCATGTATTCCAATGTGGATAACATGATTACTGTGCCCAATCACAAAAAAAAAAAAAAGAAGATTATCAAAAGAATCCAAGTTTGCATCATTTCACAAATGAACTTTGATTATAAGGAAAATGGTGGGAAGAAAAGCTTTTCCTGCAAATCCAAAGCATTAATATTGTGTATCCCAATATAGATAACATGATTGCAGTGCCCAATCACAAAAAGAGTGAAGATTATTACGAGATAAAAGTTTGTTTCATTTCACTGATCAACTTTAATTTCAAGGAAAATGGTGGAAAAAAAAGCTTTTCTTGCCTAAACAAAGCTTTAAAATCACGTATCCCAATGGGGAGAACTTGATTGTGGTGCCTAATCACAAAAAAATAGAGATTGTTATGAGAATCAAAGCTTCATTCATTTTTGGGATGAACTTCAATTATAAGGAAAATGGTAGAAAGAAAAGCTTTTCTTGGCAAACCAGAGAATAAATATCGTGTATCCCAATAAGGAGAACATGATTGTAGTGCATAATAACAAAAACAATGGAGATTATTACGAGTATGCATGTTTACTGCATTTCATAAACAAACTTTGATTATAAGGAAAATGGTGAAAGGAAATGTTTTTCTTACCAAACCAAAGCTTCAATATTGTGTATCCTAATATGGAGAACATGATTATTGTGTCCCATCACAAAATAAGTGGAGATTATTACAAGAATCCAAGTTTCTCTCATTTCATAGATGAACTTTGATTATAAGGAAAATGGTGGAATGAAAAGCTTTTCTTATCAAACCAAAGAATCACAATTATGTATCCCAATGAGGTGAACATGATTGTAGTTTGCAAAACAAAAAGAATGGAGATTATTACGTGTATCCAAGTTTGTCTCATTTCACGGATAAACTTGGATTATAAGGAAAATGGTTGAAGGAAAAGCATTTCCTACCAAGCCAAAGCTTTAATATCATGTATCCAAATATGGAGAGCATGGTTGTGGTGCCCAATCATAAAAAAAATAGAGATTACTGTGAGAATTAAAGTTTCTCTCACTTGATGAATAAACTTTGATTATAAGGAAAATGGTGAAAAAAAAAAGCTTTTCTTGCAAATCTAAACCATCAATATCATGTATCCCAAGGTGGGGAACATGATTGTAGTGCCCAATCACAAAAAGAATGGAGATTATTATGAGAATCCATGTTTCACTTATTTCACGAATGAACTTTGGTTATAAGGAAAATGGTGGAAAGAAAAGCTTTTCTTGCCAAACCAAAGCTTCAATGTCATGTATCCCAATAAGGTGAACATGATTGTAGTGCCCAATCACAAAAAGTGTGGAGATTATTATGAGAATCCAGGTTTATCTTATTTCATGGATTAACTTTGGTTATAAGAAAATGGAGGAAATAAACATTTTTCTTGCCAAACCAAAGAATCAATATTGTGTATCCCAATGAGAAGAACATAATTATGGAGTGCAATAACAAAAAGAATGCAGATTATTATGAGCATCCAAGTTTGTCTTATTTCACGAATGAACTTTAATTATACGAAAAATAGAGGAATGAATAGCTTTTCTTGCCAAACCAAAGCATCAACATCCTTTGTCCCACTAAGGTGAACATTATTGTAGTGCCAATAACAAAAAGAATAAGGATTGTTGCAAGTACCCAAGTTTGCCTTATTTCACGGATGAACTTTCATTATAAGGAAAATTATGGAAAGAAAAGCTTTTCTTGCCAAACTGAAGAATCAATATTGTGTATCCCAATGAGGAAAACATGATTGTAGTGTGCAATAAAAAAATGGAGATTACTAAAAGTACCTAAGTTTATCTTATTTTATAGATGAACTTTAATTATAAGGAAAATAGTGGAAAGAATAGCTTTTCTTGCTAAACTAAGGCATCAATATCATGTATCCAAATATGGAGAACATGATTGTAATGCCCAATCCCAAAAAGAATGGAGATTTTCATAAGAATCCAAGTTTGTCTCATTTCGTGGATGCACTTTGATTATAAGTAAAATAGTGGGAAAAAAAGCTTTTCTTGCTAATCCAAAGCATCAATATCGTGAATCCCAATATGGGGAACATGATTGTAGCACCCAATCACAAAAAGAGCGGACATTATTATGAGAATCAAAGTGTGTCTCATTCAACAGATGAACTTAAATTTTAAGGAAAACGGTGAAAAGAAAAAGGTTTTCTCACCGAACCAAAGCTTTAATCTCATGTATCCTAATATGGAGAACTTAATTAAGGTGCCCAATCAGAGAAAAGAGTGGAAATTACTATGAGAATCAAAGTTTCTCTTATTTGACGAATAAACGTTGATTATAAGGAAAATGATAGAAAGAAAAGTTTTTCTTGCCAAACTAAAGCTTCAAATATCGTGTATGCCAATATGGTGAACATGATTGTAGTGCCCAATCACAAAAAGAGTGGAAATTATTTTGATAATCCAATTTTGTCTCAACTCACGGATGAACAAGGATTACAAGAAAAATGGTGGAAGAAAAGCTTTTACTTGCCAAACCAAAGAATCAATATCCTGTATCCCAATGAGAGGGACATGATTGTAGTGCACAATAACAAAAACAATAGAGATTATTACAAGTATCAAAGTTTGTCTCATTTCACGGATAAACTTTGATTACAGGGGAAATAGTGGAAGGAAAAGCTTTTCTTGCCAAACCAAAGCATCAATATTGTGTATCTTAATGTGGAGAACATGAGTGTAGTGCCCAATCACAAAATGTGTGGAGATTTTTACGAGAATCCAAGTTTCTCTCATTTCATAGATAAATATTAATTGTAAGGAAAATAGAGGAAAGAAAAGCTTTTCTTGCCAAACCAAGGAATCAATATCATGTATCCCAATGAGGAAACCATGATTGTAGTGCGCAATAACAAAAAGAATTGAGATTATCACGACTATCCAAGTTTGTCTTATTTCATCGATAAACTTTGATTATAAGGAAAATGGTGAAAAAAAAGCTTTTCTTGCAAATCTGAAGCATCAATATCATGTATCCCAAAGTGGAGAACTTGATTGTAGTGCCCAATCATAAAAAGAATGGAGATTAATACGAGAATCCATGCATGACTCTTTTCACAGATAAACTTCGATTACAAGGAACATGGTGGAGAGGAAAACTTTTTTTGCCAAACCAAAGCTTCAATATCGTGTATCCTAATATCCTGAACATAATTGTACTACTTAATCACAAAAAGAGCAGAGATTATTATGAGAATCCAAGTATGTCTCATTTTACAGATGAACTTTAATTATAAGGAAAATGGTGGAAACAAAAGCTTTTCTTGCTGAACCAAAGAATTAATATTGTGTATCCTAATAAGGAAAACATAATTGTAGTGTGCAATAACAAAAGGAATGGAGATTATTATGAGTATCCATGTTTATATTATTTCATAAACAAACTTTGATTATAAGAAAACTAGTGTAATAAAAGCTTTTCTTGCAAATCCAAAGAATCAACAACACGTATCCCAATATGGAGAATATTGTAGTGCCTAGCCATAAAAAGAGTGGAGATTATTATGAGAATCAAAGTTTGTCTCATTTCATAGATAAAGTTTAATTATAAGAAAAACGATGAAAAGAAAAGCTTTTCTTGCCAAACCAAAGCATCAATATCATGTATCCCAATGAAGTGAACATGATGGTAGTGCCAATAGCTGAAAGAGTAGAGACTATTGCAAGTATCCAAGTTTGTCTCATTTCACGGTTGAACTTTGATTATAAGGAAAATGGTGGAAAGAAAAACCTTTTTTATCAAATCCAAAGAATCAATATCATGTATCCCAATATCAAGAACATGATTGTAGTGCCTATATGAAAAAGAATAGGGATAATTACAAGAATCCAAGTTTAACTCATTTCATAAATGAACTTTGATTATAAGGAAAATAGTGGAAATAAAAGCTTTTCTTGCTAAACCAAAGCTTCAATATCATGTATCCCAATGTGGAGAGCATGATTATAGTGCCCAATCACAATAAGACTGGAGATTATTATGAGAATCTAAGTTTCTCTCATTTCATAGATAAACTTTTATTAAACTAAAAATGGTGGAAAGAAAAGCTTTTCTTGCCAAACCAAAGAATCAATATCATGTACCCCAATGAGGAGAACATGATTGAAGTGCCCAATAACAAAAAGAATGATGATTATCATGAGTATCCAAGTTTTTCTTATTTCACAAATGAACTTTGATTATAAGAAAAATGGCGAAGCGAAAAGCTTTTCTTGAAAACCCAAAGCCTCAATATTGTGTATCCCAATATGAGGAACATGATTGTAGTGCCCAATCACAAAAAGAATGGAGATTTTCACGAGAATCCATGTTTGTCTCATTTAACGGATGAATTTTTATTATAGGGAAATTGGTGGGAAGAGAAACTTTTCTTGCCAATCTAAAGCGTCAGTATCGTGTATCCTAATGTGGTGAACATGATTGCAGCACCCAATCACAAAAAGAATGGTGATTATTATGAGAATCAAAGTTTGACTAATTTCATAGATGAAATTAATTATATGGAAAATGGTGGAAAAAAACCATTTCTTGAAATCCTAAAGCATCAATATCATGTATTCCAACATGGGGAACATGATTGTAGTGCCCTATCACAAAAAGAATGGAGATTTTCACGAGAATCCAAGTTTGTCTTATTTCACGAATGAACATGATTATAAGGAAAATGGTGGGAAAAAAAACTTTTCCTGCCAGTCCAAAGCATCAATATCATATATTCCAATATGGAGAACATGATTGTAGCGCCAAATTCATAAAAAGAGTGGATATTATTACAAGAATCAAAGTTTGTCCCATTTCACAGATGACCTTTAATTGTAGGAAAAATGGTGGAAAGAAAAGCTTTTCTGGCCAAACCAAAGCTTCAATATCCTGTATCCCAACATGGAAAACTTGATTGTGATGCCCAATCACAAAAAGAGTGGAGATTACTACAAGAATCAAAGTTTCTCTCATTTAACGGATGAACTTTGATTATAAGGAAAATGGTGTAAAGAAAAGTTTTTCTTACAAAACCAAAGTTTCAATATTGTGTAAGCCAATGCAGTGAACATGATTGTAGTGCCCAATCACAAAAAGGGTGGAGATTATTATGAGAATCTAAGTTTGCCTTATTTCATGGATGAACTTTGATTATAAGGAAAATGGTGAAAAGAAAAGCTTTTCTTGCCAAGGTAAAGAATCAATATCATGTATCTCAATAAAGGGAACATGATTGCAGTGTGCAATAACAAAAAGAATAAAGTTATTACCAAAATCCAAGCTTGTCTTATTTAAAGGATAAACATTAATTATAAGGAAAATAGTGGAAAGAATAGCTTTTCTTGCCAAACCAAAGCATCAATATCATATATCAAAATATGGAGAGCATGATTGTAGTGTCCATCACCAAAGGAATGGAGATTTTCATGAGAATCCAAGTTTGTCTCATTTCACAGATTAACTTTAATTATTAGGAAAATGGTGGGAAGAAAAACTTCTCTTGCCAATCCAAAGCATCAATATCATTTATCCTAATGTGGTGAACATGATTGTAGCATGCAATCACAAAAAAAGTGGAGATTATTACGAGAATCAAAGTTTGTCTCTTTCAATGAATGAACTTTAATTATAAGGAAAATGGTGGAAAGAAAAGGCTTTCTTGCTGAATGAAAGCTTCAATATTATGTATCCTAATGTAGAGAACTTGATTGTGGTGCTCAATCACAAAAAAAGTGGAGATTACTATGAGAATCAAAGTTTCTCTAATTTGACAGATGAGCTTTGATTATAAGGAAAACGATGGAAGGAAAAGCTTTTCTTGCCAAACTGAAGATTCAATACTGTCTATCCCAATGTGGTGAACATGATTGTAGTGCCCAATTACAAAAAGAGTGGAGATTGTTATGAGAATCCAAATTTGTCTCATTTCATGGATAAACTTTGATTATAAGGAAAACGGTTGAAAAAAAAGCTTTTCTTATCAAATCAAAGAATCAATAACATATATCCCAATGAGCAGAACATGATTGTAGTATGTAAGAACAAAAAGAATAGAGATTATTACGAGAATCCAAGTTTTACTCATTTCATGGATAAACTTTGATTATAAGGAAAACAGTGGAAAGAAAAGCTTTGCTTGCCAAACCAAAGCATCACTTTTGTCTATCCCAATGTGGAGAACATGATTTTAATGCCCAATCTCAAAATGAATGAAGATTATTATAAGAATCAAAGTTTGTCTCATTTCATGGATAAATTTTAATTCTAAGGAAAATGTTGGAAAGAAAACCTTTTCTTGCCAAACCAAAGCTTTAATATCATGTATCCCAATGTGGAAAACTTAATTGTGGTGCCTAATCACAAAAAAAGTGGATATTACTATAGGAATCGAAGTTTCTCTTATTTAACAAATGAACTTTGACTATAAAAAAAATACTGAAAAGAAAAGTTTTTGTTGCTAAACCAAAGCTTCCATATCGTGTATCCTAATATGGTGAACATGGTTGTAGTGCCCAATAACAAAAAAAGTGGAGATTATTATGAGAATCCAAGTTTGTCTTATTTCATGGATAAATTTTGATTATCAGGAAAATGATGGAAAGAAAAGCTTTTCTTGCTAAACCAAAGAATCAATATCATGTATCCTAACAAGGAGAACATGATTGTAGTATGCAATAACTAAAAGAATGGAGATTATCACGAGTATTCAAGATTTTCTTGTTTCATGGATAAACTTTAATTATGAGGAAAATGATGGAAAGAATAGCTTTTCTTGCCATACCATAGCATCAATATCGTGTATGCCAATGAGATGAACATTATCGTTGTGTGCAATAGCAAAAGAATAGAGATTATTACAAGTATCCACATTTTTCTTATTTCATGGATGAACTTTAATTATAAGGAAAATGATGGAAAGAATAGCTTTTTTTCCAAACCCAAGCACCAATACCGTGTATCCCAAAAAGGCGAACATGGTTGTAGTGCCAATAACAAAAAGAATATAGATTGTTACAAGTATCCAAGTTTGTCTCACTTCACGAATACACTTTGATTATAAGGAAAAAGGTGGAAAGAAAGCTTTTCTTACAAATCCAAAGAATTATTATCGCGTATCCTAATGTGGAGAACATGGTTGTAGTGCCCATAACAAAAAGAATAAAGATTATTACGAGAATCCAAGTTTGACTCATTTCACGGATAAACTTTAATTATAACAAAATGGTGGAAGGAAAACCTTTTTTGGCCAAACCAAAGCATCAATATCTTGTATCCCAATGAGGTGAACATAACTATAGTGCCAATAACAAAAAAAAAAAGGAGACTATTACAAGTATCCATGTTTGTCTCATTTCATGAATGAACATTGATTATAAGGAAAATGGTGGAAAAAAAAGCTTTTCTTGCAAATCCAAAGAATCAATATCATGTATCCCAATATGGAGAACATGATTGTAGTGCCTGTGACAAAAAGAATGGATATTATTACGAGAATCCATGTTTGACTCATTTAACAGATGAACTTTGATTATAAGAAAAACAGTGGAAAAAAATGCTTTTCTTGCCAAACTAAAGCTTCAATATCGTGTATCCCAATTTGGAGAACATGATTGTAATGCCTAATCACGAGAAGAGTGGAGATTATTAC
>JBBYHO010512028.1:0-20080 GCA_038382025.1 Adansonia gregorii | reverse complement strand
CTCCGACTAAATAAATGGAGGCAGACCTTTTGATGTAGTTTTAAATTCATGAAAGCCCACGAAAGTATTACTTGTACACAAAAAAGTAAAGTAATTAATTACAATAAAAAGCCCACAATAAAATCAAAATTTAAAAGCATTAAAAACTAATAATTTCATAAAAAAAATATAACACCCCTCCTATTAGTAACACTAATCGATATGCTTAAAAAATTAATGAGGAGTACTTGAATTTTAATAAAAGCAAAATAATAAAATTAAAGCAATTACTTAGCCATGAAAATAATATTTGAAGCAATTAATTAATATGTAATAATAAAATTTAAAAAATTTTAATAACTTAATTATATTGCTTGAAAATGTCAAAATCACCTTTATTTACTCCCATGTGGCTCTGAGGGAGCTAAAAATATTGTATATTTATATATATAATGCTTTATCTATCTCAAATTGAATGCCATATTAACGTTGAAAAATAATGTCCACTCTTCCAATGCTCTCTCTTTCATTCAAATGCTAATTTTAAATTTTAGGTTGGCTCATTTTAGAATATGTTTGATTTGGTTTTTTCCTTTTTGCTTTCAAGCTATTATGAAGCTTTTATAAAAAATTAAGAGAATTAAATATTAAGTTATAGCTTTTTAATAATTTTACATTTTTAATCTTTTTTTATAGATAAATTGTTTGGTAAAACAACTTATAATTATAAAAGCTTTGCTTTCAATTAAAATTACAATAAAAGATATTCAATTAAAACTTTTTATTAATCACCAATTCCTTTGTTCCTTATGGAAAAAAGTTAATTTCATTTTTTAAATCCATTTAAAATTTTTTTTGGAAATATAGAGAGCATTTTTTATATAGCATAAAGTTTATAATTAATAATAAATCATAAAGAAGAAAAAATTTCAGAAAAAATTTATAAAATAACACATAATTAACAAATAACTGATAAGTCAATGATTTCTACTTTTCATCAATGCAGCAGCTATTTGATTATGAGCTCAACCTATGTAATTATCTTTTAATGCTCGTTTACAGGTAGATAAACCCATTTGTTCATGATTACTTCCTTCTTAACTTAGAGGAATATAATTGGGATTATGAACATATTTGTCTAACTCTATATCTATGACACCACACTGCCTATGCAATTATAAAGTACAGTTGCCGCAACAATAATCTTCTCTTGTTTTGTTAATGTAAATGGGTTCATATCACATAAAATATACCATCAATTCTTCCAAACTCAAATTGTTCGTTCGTGACACTTTTTAAAGAAGAATGTGGATGGTTGAAAGTTTCTTCTACACCTTCTAGCTGACTGCAATCTCTAAAATCAAGAATGTTATATCTTTCACTTTTATAAAGTGCTAGATACCTTTTCATACTAGGATAACCATTATCCACTGCATAATATTTACCTAAGGAAAAAGTTAAAGGTTACAAATATTAGTTCATTAAAAAAATTGCAGAGATAAATTATAAAATGATAGTTTATATCATAAAAATTGTAAGTTTGCACCTTTTAGAGGGTAAGTAATTTGCTATCCATTTCTTCAATTACAATTGAAAAGATATGAATGTCGTGCAGTGCTAGGCCAACCAATAACCACAAAAGTGAATAGCATGTCAAAGTTATAGACTAACATTATGTTGTGTGATAGATATACTTTTCGACCAATAAAACAATTTTTATCATTAGCAAGAGGAATTGCAGGAACATGTGATCCATCTATAGCACCAATGCACCCTTGAAAACAAGGCCAGTATATACGGTTATTAATCATCGATGGAACTTCTACAAAAGTAAAATCAGGAGCCTTAACAATTTCTTTGGCTAGTAAACATAAACTGTCTAGCACTTCACTGAATTTCCTACTTATAGTGTATCCTGATTTTCCAAATTTATTTTGGGTGTTACAATTTTTTTAGATATGTGCACAAGTCCATAGAAACATAGAGACAACCTCCAAAGCTATCATGTACTTAGATTGATATAACTATACCTATTTATCAATGTATCTATAAGTTGTAGTAAGGCATGTGATTCTAACCTAAAAATTCTATAACTTTCACCAAGAATTTGTAAAGTTGTACATAATCAATTCCATTTATTAGAATAATTGAATTTGCATTCTTGTTTCAATAAGTATTTTCATGTGATTTGTAAGTGCAATAGTTGCTGTAGACACTTCATTTTGTTCGAATCAGTTTTTGGTATCTTAGGGGTTTAGGTAAAAGGTGACAAAATAAAAAAAAAAAAAGAAATAAAGCTAGGAAACGATCGTCGGGTGATAAGTTTTTTTGGGAAGGCCTAAAATTCCTATGGACCACTTTAAAGAAAAATTCAAAAAACGGGGCAATTTTTCTCTTTTTGTGACTAAGATAAGACAACTTGAGGAACCTAAGATATGTATAGGTCATATGTGTGCTTAAACATTATCATGGGGCTTTCACGTTACTAAAATTTTGAATTTCCATGTGTAGTATCGATACATGAGGCTTTGATATCAATACCTAGCATAACTGTATCGATACAAGTCTTGGCAGTAGCTAAAGTTATGATTTTTGGAAAAATGCATCGATACACAAGCATGAGTATAGATACAATTCCATGGAGTATCAATACTGGCCTCTAAGTCTTAAGACTGGAAACATTTTTTTGCTTTTAGTATCGATACACAGCTCATTGTATCGATACTCAGGAGTTGTGCATCAATACAATTTGTTCTGTATCGATACACCAAGACATTTTTGCCAAGTCTAAGCCATTTTCAGCCTCCAAAAACCCAATTTAAACATGTTTTTGCACAAAAGAACTATCATATAACATTGAAAACCTTAACTATGGGTTCATTAACGGATTCTAACAAATTTTTGGAGTCCAAACAATCAATAACAAAGGTCACTTTCATAAAATATATGGTTGTAAAAAGGTGGCAGGCATATCTCCAGCTTGCAGGCTTTCATATCTTTTCTGCTCCCTTGATCAGCATGGCAGAACCAATAAGAAAAAAAGTCAACTGAACATAGCAGCTGAAGATATGCCCTGTTGCAAAAGAAAATTAATCAGGCCTTTTACATTGTCTTCTAAAAAGGAAGGGCTGAACTAAAAAAAAAAAGAGAGATCTCAAAACTAACTACCTTAGAAAAAGGGGGCTCCTAACTATCAAAAAAACTCTCCAACCCAGAAAACTCTTCACCCATCCTCACAAATCCTCTAACCATTGTCAGCCCTAAAAACACTGTTTCATTGACTCCCATACTCCATTCCCGTAGCTACCCCAAAACATCATTGGAAAACCTTCAAGAACTCAACTTTCCATACATGTTAATCCTTAAAAAGCCTCACCATCAAGCATACCACCAAAAGGCTACTTCCTTTCATCCTTTTCTTACTAAATAATAGCAAGGAGAAGAAGAAATTGAGCCTACAGCCACTGCTTCGAAAAAAAAAAGTTCAAGTTTTTGGTATATCCCCTCTATCTTTATCTTTATATTTTCTGTTTTGTCATCAGCCTCATCTTAATAAACCCTTTTTATTCTTTTATGGCCACTCTAGAACTCCCATGAATTTTTGTAGCTTTGGTTGTGGTAGGTTAGGATCTTGATGTTTTCCTTGGTGCCTACATGCTGCCTGGTCAACTAAGTATGTTCCTTTGCATTTTCATCACCATAACAACCCCTGTCCAAGTGACCTCGCCATGTTCTTTTTACATTCACATCTGCATCTCATATTTAAAGCAGCTTAATAAGTTCCATGAAAAAAAAATGCCTTTCTTAGCATGTTCATTCTGAGTATGTTCATGCATCCATCTATCATCTACATGCATTCTTTTTTTCTATGAAAAAATGTCATCTTTACTTATACGTATATGTTCTCCATGTTCTATATTATGTCTGTGCACTTTACTTGTGTCGAGATGCTTGTTTGAATGCTAGGAAACCCGATTTCAAAAAATATCCCCAAGTTAGGCACATGCTATCTCCCCTACATAGAAAATAACACGGGCTTAAGATTTTTATAAAGTTGGTTTTCCAACCTTGGCGGTAAAATCATTCAGTTCTGGATTCATGGAAGAATGAGTATAAAAATGTTGGTTTTCAAAAAAATAAAATGAGGTTTTTTTTAGTTGAAAAATGTGAATCCTTGGTCCTTAGCCAAACACCATCATAATGGCATAGTCAACGGGTTGTTCTATCTTCCTAAATTACTCTGGGACTGTGAAATGAACTCATGATGCTCATGTCAACCTCTCATCTCGGTTACGGATGTTTGAACATCCATGGCCTGGAGTCAACCCAATGAAAAACCAAAATACCAAACACCCCCTATTTTGTTCTGCCAGCATAGTGGTCTGGGTTTAAAAAATTATTTAAAAGTCAAAATTATTTATCTGGAATGTATTAGTATTTTTCCCTTGAAGGGTTTTCAATCACCTTTCCGACAATATCTCATTTACCTTCAAATCATCTTGGATGAAATAGTTATAATTTTTTGAATCTTCATTATCTGAAACCCCTAGATCCAGTAAGCAGTTTATTATTTGGGCTGTTTCAGCCCAACAAAAAACATTTTTGAGTCTCTTGAATGTTTTTTCATAAAGTTCATGAAATTCACTTTCCAAAAAGCTATTATTCGCATTTTATTGGTTCTGGATGAATCCGAAATGATTTTTCAAAGTTCATCATACCTTTACCCTGTACATGCTGCTAGTGTCTAGACAAGCTGAAGTTCAAAAATTAATTAAACCTAGGAAGTGATCTTCTAAGATTTTTGGAATATTTTTACATTAATCCTCACCGAGTTAACTTTCTAACGGTACCTCATTTACCCTTAGGGACCTCCGGATGAGTCCAAAAAAAATTCAGAAAGAGAAAGGATGCAACGTTATCCTCTGTTTCTAGCCCAATTTTCGAAACGCTCTTAGTGAAGTGTTTGAACGCCTCATGATCTACTTCGCTCATTCCCATGGCCTAAGCCCTTTAGACTCGAACCAAGGCTAAGCAAAAGAGGAACATTTTAGTCAAAACCTTGGCTCTCGATTTTTAAAGATTCTCTTTTTTCAAAAATATGACCCATTCCTTTTAACATCGAAGATTTTTATTTTCAGGGATACTCCAACCCCACTACTCCGAGGGGATACTCTAATCCTGCTTTTACCTCAATATGACATCAAATTTTCACCTCTGGGGATACTCCAACCCTACCCTTTATATTCCTTCTAAAATTCAAACTTTTTTCTAGGACATCCTCGAGTCATCAAAATCTTTTTTCCTCCTCCAATTTTCACTGAATCCGAATAAGTCTCAACATTGTCGTCTTGGCTATTCATCAATAATCGAAGACAACTACGAGATACATTTTGATCACCCTTTTTTTATGTATTTTGTGTGTTTATTTTTGTGTGGATTTATTTATTGTTTTATTTCCTATCTTACTAATACATTTCCTCTTGTAGGGACTTCGAGCATTCATGCTTTAAAAAATCATTTTCAAAATCACAAAATGATATCCTGTGCTGGTATCTCTAAAGTGCTGAACAAGTATTTGATTTCTTAAAAAAAAATTATCCGGATATCATTTTCATCAAAAATCCCTATGTTTCTCACCTCTCCGAGTGCATAGGTGATAAAATTTTCATAAAAAGCTGAACTCGTACCTTTACAAAATTTTATGCATTAGAAGGAATTATATTTAAATAATGATAAAAATAGAACTGAGGAAACCGAGATTCAAGTAAGATATAATTAGATGGTACCGATTTTCGAGCGTTATGAAGGTGGTAATCCTTCCCCACATGTAACCCACTCTCGAACCCAAAACAATGAATCTCTGGTATTATTTTCAATAGGCATCTGATCATGCCTAACTTAAAATAATCGGTGGCGACTCCAAGTTTATGGCCACTTTGTGGTGGCCATCCAAGACTAGTCGGATGAGTGATTCATCCGATGATCTTTTACTCTTTCGTTTCAAACATCAAAATATTTTTAAACCGAGCATACTTTGGCCCTTCAAATCATCCGAAGTTTGTAAAGGCTGGGCACGTGGAACGTCGACAGTTGCTATTCCATAACTCTTTTGATAAAGCCTTGTAGATTTTCTTTTTTCTTACTACTTTGAATGATGCTTTGACTTCATTAAAAGATATCTATTTAACAACATAAAAATAAATAAACAAAAATCCAAAATTTAAATAAAAAATATATATTAGTTCACATAAATCAAATAGTTTAAATAACAAGTCAAATAAATGTAAAACGACTTTTAGCAAATTCTTTCAAACACTAATTAAGTTACACATAATAAGTAACACAAATAAATAAATGAAATCCAATGAAAAAATAGTTTAAAGTTATGATTTTAAAATAAACAAAACAGATCCTAACGAATCAACTACTCCTATCATAGTTTTGTGATTGATTATGCTCATATTGAATCCACTTTAACTTATCACTCTAACTCTGTAAATTCATAAAAATGATTTTATTATCTTCATTTTTAATTAATTGCATTGCAAAAATGAAATTGATACGCATTTAATCTCCCTTCATTTCTTAAAGCTTTTAATATTTCCATGCACTCTAGAACATTATATTGCCTCATGGCTGGTGATTACATTGAAATTTCAACATTTTCAGCTGTATTATGACATTCTGCTACCTTACACAATCGTCTTAATATTTTTGCATTCTTGCTGCCCTTGGCCTTTTTTTTTCCATTTTATCTAGCTTCATTATTTTTCTCTTGATTTAGGTGTTCACTATCGAAACTCGGCCCGAATACAAATATTGACTAAGTTCAATTTAGATGGCCTTCGTTCCTATATTTATTGATATATCTGTATTTTATATTATCCTAATTTTATGGGCCATATCATTATGATTTTTTTCTCATTTTCGAGGATTGGTGATTGAGACAAATCGCTCACTTGACTTAATCTTAAATAATCATTACTTAATGACTATTTATTTAGAGTTACATCCAATCTATTTGGACTAAGTGAGATTGGTCACCAATCGAAGTTTGTATTTTGAGGATTGTGAAACCTTAAAATACCAACTCTGAGGTCCACGATCATACCAGAGATTATTTAGAAAGGTCCGGGAGCAGGTTAAAATCACAAGTAAGGATCGACCCTCTTGTGATACCCGAAAAATCGATGCCTTATTAATCACGTGTTAATTTAAATTTGATTTTTATCTAGTTTCAACATATAACATTTTATTGTAATTCCCAAAATAAAATTTTATGAAACCAATTTATTATCTTGTATTGAGAAAATCAGGTTTTTAATATTTTTGAGAATGAAAACCCCTTACATACCCGACCAGAGGATTGGTAGAACACGGAAGTTTTTATCATTCTCTTTTGTACTCTATTAAAAAACTAAAGGAGCATAAAAAGTTTTAAAAAATTAAAATATCTTTCATACCTCGCTGGAGGATCGGAGAATACGAAAGATTTTATTTTTTAAAAACTTATAAAAGGTCTTAATTTTCACTTTAAAAAGGATATCCCATTACTGAAATAATCCATAGAATCTTTTCATATTCTAGGAGAAATTTCACGTATTACTTTAACTCGGAGACATTACCTTAATTTTACTATCTGAAATGATGAACCTATCCCTACTGTGTATCTTTGACATGAAAGTATCCTAGTAATCATATAGGACTTGGTTCTAATGCAAAATTACCAAAGTAACCTTAAGGTATACCTTTGACATGAAAATATCCTAGTAGCTCTAAAAGACTAAAAAATGATCAAAGGAGGGTGAACCTATCCTAAACACACACCTTTGGCATGAAAATATCCCATGACTACAACGAACTAAATTCTAAAAAAATTACCAAAATACCCTTATGTTTTGATATGAAAGTATCTCGATAACTTTAAAAGATAAAAAGATTACATGTAATGACTTTTTTACCCTAAATAGATAATTTAAATGACAAATATGGTCTAAATGCAAAAATTGCTGATAGTTACCCAAATTCCTCAAAATTATATATTAGTCCTCAATTATCTAAAAATGTTAAAAATATTTTTTAAATGCTTAAAATACCCTAAGTGGCTAGTTTAGATTTTAAAGTGACCTTAAATGCAAAAATACAATTAAGTCCCTTAATTTTTAAGAATTGCATTTCGTATCCTAAAGGAGAACCAAAAGAATACCAAAAGTTTTAATATTTTCAGCATCCCAGCAGAGGACTAATGGAATGTTAAAAATATTCTAAAATAATCTAAGGGATGATTTCATGATAAAGATGATAATTTTGACCAAAAATGATAGATTTTCCCAATGGTCCCTAAATTTTTTTAAATTTTCAAATTCGCCCCTACATAGTTAAAATACAAAACTAAACACCAAATAAATCAAAATAATCACAAAAAATCACATAAAAATTGATAAACAAGGTTTGGCCACTTTCTTTTAACCCTAGAACGAATTTTTCAATATTTACACAAAATCCTTCAACTTTTTAAAATTATAAAAAAAGGGCTAAAAATTTAAAAAAATTATTTTTGCTTGATAAAATGCATAAAATTCATTCTTAATATATAAGTTTTAGCCAAGCATGGAAATCCTCAAAACTAATTTTTTTATTACAAATTAGCCCCTAAACTTTTTGTATTTATCGAATAGCCATAAAAATAAAAATAAAATAAAATAAGTCATCATACATACATGCACATAGATTCAGCCAACAAGGTATGCCATCAAATTAAATTTTTTTGACTTCAAGATTTACATATTTAAGCTTTATTAAACACAAATCAACACCATCACATAAGAAATCATAAAGCACATACATGTAAATAAGTTTTTCTAGCATATTACCAGGCAAATACCAAGGAAAATATAATCCATATGATCACATAGATATGCTAAAACTAACACAATATCAACAACAAAATCAGCACACTAATAACTATAATAATTTAAATAAAACGTACCTCTAGCCATTATTGATCAATAACGCGATCTTGCTCCAAGTATACAAAGACGAATATCCCGTATAAGCCTTCTAATCTATATCCTTTTCTTGATAATTACCTTATGATGGTGTACAGGCAATTTATGTAGACTAGACTAGGGACCTATACTAGAAGACTAATTAGAGTTGTATCCCACCATCAAGGAATTTGTAATTTAATTGGATTGTAGAGTTAAACTTTTTTCACTAGAGTAGTTAAACTGAATTAGAATTTACTCCATAATTTCACCTTAAAATTTAATTTAATTATCTTAGTCCATTTATTATCATATGGGCCACATAAAGGCTAACATTCTCCCACTTGGCCTATGTGATAAACTAAGAACTCAAATAGGTGATAATTAAATCCAAAACTTTAACATAGCCATAAGTTACTCTAGCTCGACTCCCACTTAATTAAAGATTTCACATAGCACGAATCATGGCAGTAGCATTCTAAAATGAATATTCCCTTCCATGTATTACAATGCATGATCATCTCTAAAACAACACTTTATGAGATAATACTTTATGAATCAATTTTTTATAATCATTCAAGGTCCACTTGACATGTAAACTTTATGTGCACAAACTGAAACATGTTCATAAACTCTGAGAATATAAAATTAACATAATTAAAGAAGCCAAAATATATCTTGAGAAAATTTAATTAGCCCTATATGATCCACATGAATTTTAAAATATTTTGTCGATAATGCTTTAGTCATGGGATCGGCTACCACTAAATTTGTACTGATATATTGGATATCCATTTCTTGCTTCTTTTAGAGTCTCTAATAAAAGGTTACTTTATATCTATTTGCTTGTTGTGACTCCTACTTTTATCACTCTCAAAAAAAGCATACTGCATAAGAGTTGTCATAATAGATATTTAATGGCCTTGCTGACAACTCTCAAACTAGAGATTAAATATCTTAATTTTATTACCTATGATATTACTTTATAACATAATTCCTTTGGCAGCTTTCGTAGTCTAAGGCCATGAATACTTTAATATTTGCCAAGCACTTATGCTATAAACTTTATGTCAAGTTTCGTATAAACTTGATATATAAGGCTTATAATACCATATGCATATTTGTTGCCTTTCATATGCTCTTTTTCCAAATTGTTTAGAGATTTGAGCTTAGATTGAAATTTCTCCTTCACAATTTGTACCTTTATAGGTGAAGGGCTTTGCATTTTAATTCTTCCTAAAACTATCTTAATATAAGCTTTTTGAGATAGACTTAATGTTTTTTCAAGCCTATCTCTATGAATCTTTATGCCTATGCAATATGAAGTTTTACTTAAATTCTTCATATCAAGTTTTAAGAAAGAAAACCTTATCTCATGCAACAAAGCTGAATCACTTTTGTAAGGAGAACACCACCAGTATATAAGACTAAAATTATGGCTTTACTCCTACTAACTTTAAGGTATAAACAATGATCAACATTTTAGTAAATGTTAAACTTTACATGTCATTGGTGGAATGCTTGTTTCAGTCTATAAATTGATCTTTTAAAGAAACCTTGTAATAGAATCATGTATATCTCTTCTCAAGATCCCTATTCAAGCAAGTTGTTTTCTTTACCATTTAATGTAACTCTTAATCAAAAAATGAGCTGCAAAAGCTATGATAATTTTTAATGAAACTTTCATTAAAAACTTGAGAGAAAGTTCCATGGTAATAAATACCTCATTGGAATAAAACTTTTGACCATTAGTTTAACCTTATATCGTTTAAATTACCAAAAGGCAATTCAACAAGTTATTAGACTTGATTATTGGTAATTTTTTCTATCTCTTTTATCATAGCTTTATGCGAAAGTGTGAAATTTTTACTATTCATGGCTAATGAAAACGAGATCATCTTTATGTCTAATATCAAACTTAGACTTTTATAGGTATACAACCAAGTGATGGAAATGGCTAGTTTCTTACTCATTGGATCTCTTTATTCTATATGTATTTGTACATTTCGTACACCTTTAGTTAGTGAGATTAATGACTTATTATAAATGTTGTACTTTATTTGATTGCTCTCCAGTTAATTATGTATATTGTTTTAAAAAACAATCAAGTCTTTCATAAAAGATCAATCTAAATAAATTTATTCCTCGATATCAACCTTATGAGGAAAGTTACTCCCACTAGACCCTTGATCCATAAAGAACTTAGCATTTCCAACTTCAACAATCCTTGTTGACATTTGAAACCTTTATCCCTTTAAGTTAATTGCATAACTTACAATTGCTAATTTGTTCTTGGATCCAATTTCCTTATGCTTGGGTTACTGCACAACCCAAGTTCATATTGTCTTAAGTTAGATTCTAACTATTTCATAATTCTAAGAAAATTGAGAAAATAATTTAGTTGGCACTTTAATAAAGACATCAATAGCAGTTTTAATGCATCAATCCATTAACGTAGGGGAAAGTGTATGATTTCTAAATATTACAGTGCTTTCTTTAGCTTCCTTTAGTGGGCTTATAGTTTGTATTTTTCTTAATGCAACTAATTTAAATGTTAAACTCTAAGAGTTTTAAGAACTCCATCATTGTCAATTCTCCTCAATTTCTGTACGAAGATGTGACATAATTTTTATACCACAACTTTGAAGGAGTTTTATATGTAGCACTTCTTTACTACCAGAAATCATGTAAAATAGTTAACAAAGTTATTCTCACAATTAGGATCCAAGTTAATGGTAAAAAATCTAATAAAAAATTCTCTTTTAAAATTTCAACAATAGGATTTAAAAATTTTAATTCAAAATTCTTTTAATCAAAAAAATTTCTAAAATAAAAGATAAAACACTTTTAAGTTTTAAAACAAATCTTAATTTCAAAAATGATCCTGATAATCTTTAACAATTTCTATGGTAGATGTTCCCCCCATTTTCCTTTGGTTTCCTTGACTTTATGAAACCTTAAATGATTATAGAAATATAATTGATGAACATAAGCCCAACCACCATATGTTATTAGGAACATCACTAAAAGAGATTCATGCAAAATAAGTTTATCTTTGAGTCCCTTTTATATTTTAGGCAATTTTTCTTTATGTATTTGAATTAAAACAAAATTAAGGACTTGATGCCATTTTCTTTATTGAAATTTTTCCCTTATTCACTTTTATTTCCTATTTATCACTTTTTACCCTGAGTCACTAGCCTAACTGAATCTAGTTTCTCATTCTTTAATCTCTTTTCCTCTTAAACAAATATAACTAAGAGTTCGTTGATGGACCATTTTCTTTATATGTGTTTCTCATGGTCATACTCATTAGGAAAAAAGTTGAATGTGAAAGTGATAAGAAATTTACTTGAAAAAACCCAATTCCGAATATTTGAGTTGAGCAATAATATCTCTCAAATCCCATAATGTGCTCATGCACAATTTTAGAATTATTGCACTTTATTCTTGAAAGCTTCCTTATTAGAGTGAAAATCAAAACCTTATCAGATTTAACAATCTGGTCGTTAGTAACTTTGCAATAATCCTTAACCTTATAGCAATTATGATGAAATCAAAAATTGATTTACTAATATAGATTTGATGTACATCATCCATAACCGGTTAGATTACTCTCACTGTACATTGAAATCTATTTGTCTTTTGTGCACTTTATCCATTGAGGACAAGTTATCCACCCGAAACACTAAGTCAAGGTCCTTATACCCAAAATGACTTAATTTACTTTTTTATTAGAGTAATTTTTTTATCATTGAATAGCATTTTATTATAATAGCCTTACTAATCACAGTAGTAAAAATTGCTACAAAATGCAAGGAGCTATACTTTAATTGAATAAAATACTTTATATTCAAAATGTAAATCCAAAACTTCCTATGGGTAGAGGTGTATCATGCATATGAATTTACATAAATAATAAAACAATAACTTTAAAAACTAAAATTAAATAATCCATATCTATGGGCCTAGAAAAATTTAACTTTAATGTTATATTATTTTATCTATAAAACATTTTACAAATTAATTATTTTCCCGTGGGGTCAAATAACTAATATCATGGTCTAACGCTTTATGGATGTCATTTTCTTTATGTAGTTTTAAATAACTATTATTTTATCTAAATCAATTAACTCAAAATGCTTTGGCTACTCTTAAGTTAGTGATTTAGAACTTAATAATAGCATCAGACATATATGCATAAAACTTATTACATATCACAAATATATTCTTTATCAATGTCATTTTTTTATATAGTTATTTAAAGAAAAACTTTATTTTAAATAACTACTGATTATAATCTAAATCAACCAACTTAAGATGCTGTGGGCTACTCTTACGCTAACGATTTAGAACTTTAATAATGATATTCTTAATATATGTAGAATTCTTTATTGCATATTAATAATTGCAGCAGAATATAATATTAAATCATGTTAACTTATTGCAATTATAGCATAAATAATTACATATTAATGTCATCCTCCGTATGTAGTTATTCAACGAAAATTTTATTTTAAATAACTACTAATTTCACTAAATCAATCAACTTAAGATGCTATAGCTATTCCCAAGCAATGGATTTATATTCTTTATAATGACATAATATATATATATATATATACCACAAATAATTCCATACATGATTTAATAACTGAAATATATACCAAATAAATTCATGGCATAAAACTTTATTGATGTTTACCATACGTAATTACTGCAAAAAAATTCTTGATTTTAAATAACTATCAATTTATCTAAATAATGTAACTTAAAATGCTTTGACTAATACCAAGCAATTGATTTAGATCCTTAATAACATCGATTCTTTATGTAGTAAAAATTTACATACTACAACGAAATTCTAAGTTTCATACTATAACCAATTTAAAAATATCATGACATACTATATGACATGCAGCCTTAAGTCACATAAAAATATGCACAAAATCAAAATGTTTTTATTTCATGACATATAGATGTGCACATTTACCATTTACATTGTAATTCCAACAATAACTTTATTATACATATATGCACTTAACCTTTAAGTTGAGAATACGGATTTTTTGGACACTATCTAGGGAGAGTATGTACTGTCAAAATATTTTATCAAGAAATAACATTATAGAGTATTTATACATAAACATATTTATTATTCAATTAAACATAAATATTAAATAATAAATATTTCATGAATTCCAAAAATTCTCAAATAATAAAAATTAAAAATAAAAGCCAAGTATGTCTAAAAAAACCAACATCAAAACCACCAAATATTGACACTATACATGCCGCATCTGTCACTTGTCGGATGTGGTTTTTGATTCATTTGCTTAACTCACGAAAGGAATATATATATTTTATTACCCAAGAATACATTGATTACTTGAGAATAAATTGAACATATGGTGTCAAATTTAACATATGGCATACACGAAGGTTTGGTGCTACAAGCGCCACATTCAAAAACATTTTTTTTTAACTTTTCTTGTTTCATGGTATGGCATGCAATTTCTCATCCAAATCGCATGCAATATATCATGATATTAAGCTATATACATATCATATAATATTATGCTAAGTTCTCATATACATTATTCCATGGTTTAAGATAGATGTATATATTCAACTACATAATGCGACGTCACCGCATGCGTCTCTAATTTATTTATTTATTTATTTGATTGAATTAATTTTACATTTTTATTAAAGCAATCAAGTGAAGTTCGAATAACTTTCAATTATATAATGGGTTGATACTTTTGATTTTGCACTTTATTAAAACAATCAAATAATTATCAAACAAACGAATTTAAAAAAAATTAATGCGTTTAACTTATGTATCAATTTAGTTTGTGAATACAAAAATTAATTTATATATGCATGTGTTCACGATCTGAACAACATAACTAGAGAACCTGGCTTTGATACCATATATAATAATTTAAATAAAACGTACCTCTTACCATTATTGATCAATAACATAATCTCGCTTCAAGTACACAAAGATGAACATCCCGTATAAATCTTCCAATCTATATCATTTTATTGATAATTACCTTATGATGGTGTACAGGCAGTTTATATAAATTAGACTAAGGACCTATACTAGAGGACTCATTAGAGTTGTATCCTACCATCAAGGAATCTATATTCTAATTAATTACTGAAGTAGAGTTAAACTCTTATCAATAGAGTAGTTAAACTGAATTAGGATTTACTTTATAATTCCACCTTGAAAAATTAATTTAATTATCTTGGTCTATTTATTATCATGTGGGTCACATAAAGTCCAATAATAACTACATGGATATGTAAGAAAAATAAACTATTAGTAAGAAATTAAATATAGCTACTAAAATAACAAAAATGATCATGGCCATCATGTTTGGCGTTCAACATGAACCAAAGTTCATGAGCTAAAATATGATTTTGGCTCACTAAAAAAATGGAAAATGAAAGAAAATGAACAAAAACTAGAAATTTTAGAAGGAAACCTACCCTAAAGCTTTACAACTTTAAAAAACTAGTGTTTCTAGTGCTTTTTGCTAGGAGAACCAATAGCCATCTCTTAAGGCTTTCTCCCCCTTCTTACAAGGGGTAGAATCAACCAATATTTGGCTGGACATCAAGTTGGCTGAATGCCAATCATCTTTTCTTATTAATTATTTTTTTTTGTTTTTTCTTTTGATTTGATTTTCAATAAATAAATTTACAAGGAGTTGTAATTAGCATTAAATAGATATATAATAATTATCATATCAAAATCTCTTTAATGATAATTAAGATAAGATCATCTAATTGGATGACAAATACCCGAGCTTGTAAATTTTATGAAAAAAGTGCTTATAGAAAAAATTAATATTTGAAAAAAAATATAAAACTCATAAAATAAATTAAATTTTTAAAAAATGATTTAAAATGAATTTAATGAAGATATTTAAAGAATTTTAAAAATTATAAACTCAAAAAAAATCCAATCCAAAAATTTTTAGAGTGCAAAACTCTGTAACTTGGAAATGAAAAAATCCATAAAATGGATCAAAATTTTTCACAACTGATTTTATGGCAATCTAATGGGAAAATTTAAAGAATTTTAAAGTTCAAAACTTGAAAAAATTCTACCAAAAAATTTATAAACAAAAAGAAGCTTGTATTTTGAAACTGAAAAATTTTTAAAGAATCCATTGAAAATTATATAAAATGGGTTAAATATAATATATTATCCAAAATATTAATTTAAAAAAATAGTAAGGTAAAAATCCAAAACCAAAAACAAATCTTTACCAAAAAAATTCATGAGCGAAATACTCGCGATACTGTTAGAAATTCAAAAATAATTGGAAAATTTCACAACTTGGCATCTTGTGATATAAAATGCCAATATATAATTTTTCATGAATATGTTTTATTATTTGGAATGCATATTGGCATAAATACTGCATAGAATTGGTAAAAATATACGATAGTTAATTTTTTAAGTTTTACCAAAAATCTCAAAAAATTCATTAAAATAAAAAATTTGACTGTGATATCATCTACAAGAATGATAGAATAAATTATAGAATGTGCAAACTACTTGATCATAAGGCTATCATCTTCAACATTATCTTCCAGGGCATTGGATTCAATATGATCTTTTATGGGATTGAGTTTAAACGAATTAGTAGTATCCTCAATTGGCACACCAATTGCTAGCGTCTATGCTTTTCCATTAGTTAGTACTATCCCCAAATATATATTCCAATTCATAGCTTGTTTCAACCCATGATACAAAATTTGGCATGTTTTAGATTAGCATACACAAAACATTAAAGAGACTTTTAAACAAAGTGCATATGTAAAATAATTTACTGGAACTTTAAAATATTTAAAATACTTATGTTTATTTTGGCTTCCCATTAAAATTTTCAATTGGGCGTTTTAGGTTAGTTTCGGGTTATTTGAATTTCAAGTTATTTTAAGTATGGTTCATTTCAAGTTTAGGTCAGTTTATTTTTGGATCATTTTCATTTCGGGTAGATTCAAATCAATTGAGTTTAATATTGGAGTTAAATGGGCTCAAGTCACTTTAGGTTCGGATTCGAGTTAATCAGGTTTAACACTTACATTTATCGGGTTTAGTAATTTGGGTTCAAGCCAATTAGGTTTGACATTAGATTTATGTGAGTTTAAGTCATTTGTATTAATTTATCAATTTTAAAGTCATAACAAATTTAAACAAATTATTTTCTTGACTCATATTTAATTAAAATTTTAGTAAAATGCAAAAAATAAAAGTATTTTTCAATATATATAACATTTTAATTTTTAATAAGAATAAATATGTTTCTGACTCTAATTTTGGATTTTTGCATAATCAGGTTATTTTTTAAATTTGAGTATCAGTTTTACTTAAATAAATATTATTATTTAACAATTTTTTAATAAATATCAGTAATAAATTTTGTGTTAATAAATTCAAATGTCATCAATAATAAATTCTACTATAAAAACATGAGTGATAAAAAGTGTAAAGTTAAAAAGAATTACAAAAGAAACAAATGCTATAAATTTTTTAAACTAATTAATGCCTATAATTGTAAAATTAAAAATTTCAATATCACCGTCATTCTATAAAAATTAATAAAAGTAAAAACTTAATGTAATTGCCTAATAGACAACTAAATGCGTTATAATCCATGGGCATTAAAAGATAAATTTTTTTTTTAAAAAAAGCCTAATAGGTAGTCAAACAAATATTCCTAAATGGCTAGAAATAAGTTGCCACTTAACTATAATAGAGGTGATTAAACCCTAATGAGTTAATGTTTTCATTGTTTGTGACTGTTTCATGCTCTTTCTCCCAACATAAACAGCCACCTTCTCCCAAGTAGCCACTACTTCTCTGTCAAGTTTTTTCTTTCAAATCCATCCTCCTCCTTTGATCTCTCTAACTCATGTTATAAGCAAGTAAGCTTAGTTTTCTGTTTTGGAAAGAAAAAAGAAAAAAATTAAAAAAATTTTCATTACCTATTACCTGGAATCTCCTTTTTCAATTTTTTCCCTTTCGCTTTTCATCAATCAAATTATGAAAATTAAGTTTTTTTTTTTAATTTGTTTTTGTTTTTCACCTTGTTCGGTAGGTGCTCATTCGAAGTTCCTTTTTTTTTTTTTTATTTTAACCATTTTTTAAAGCATGTAAGACTTATTATTATTGTTATAAATAGGGGTTTTTGTTTTTTTTTTCTTTTTAAATTTGAATTTGAAGTTGTAAAACAGAAGGATTAAGGACTTTTAAAAAAATTAATAGTAAAATAAAGCACTAACAGATAGCTTTTACAAAAAATTAATAGTAATTTTGAATTAAAGATGTAAACAAAGAACTAAAGGGCTATTATTTCTAGTAATTTCTCTTCTTTATTTATTGAGATTCATTGATATAATTATATTCTTACGTTGCATTTTTATCTTTTAGTTTTTTTTTTCTCAAATTTAGGAAGCTAAGATTACATCTTTACATGTTCCTCGAACATAATCTTTGAAAACTAATAATGTCTTTTACTTGAAAATTTTTCGGATGTTCAAAGGTTCACTTTGTCTTGCTTGTGCTTTATTGATTTTCACTAACTAGTTCCCCAACATTTAATTCCTTAAACGGTTAATTAAACTTACATTTTTTGACAGCTGTAGGTAGAATAATGCAATAAAGATTTATAGTTAAGTAAGCTTCTTTAATTTAGTGAGTAATTTCGTTTATTTGCCTTCAATCTTTGCCAAGACTCCTATTCTGGGAATCTTAGACTATATCTTGATTTGAAACACCAAATTTACTGTTTCTTTTACTATAACATATAAACACAGGAGTAAATATATGTGCATTATTTATGAAAAAATAAATGCACTTTCAGAGATATTTGTAACGAATATGTCTATCTTGTAACATGGTCAAAAAGTTTTGGATTTTTTGCCCGTGTAATGTCATATTTTTGTTTATTATAAGCTGTTAATCTTTCAGTTTTTGAGAGGTCCTAAATAATATTAGTTTGCTTCAACAAAACTTAATAATTGTTATCTTTAGTTTTGTTTACATTAGATTACCTTTTCTCATGGTTTTTGTGGACAGGTAAAAGAAAGCTAATAGTTCTGTAAGATTGGCATTATAATAAAATCATTCAAGAAATGAAAATGCTGTATATCTATTAATTTAAAAATATTTTTCCTTTTATGTTTTAACTTTGACCTTAATATTATCTATGTTGGTTTGACTTTAATGTT
Organism: Adansonia gregorii; assembly: GCA_038382025.1. Taxonomy (NCBI): domain Eukaryota; kingdom Viridiplantae; phylum Streptophyta; class Magnoliopsida; order Malvales; family Malvaceae; genus Adansonia; species Adansonia gregorii. The sequence goes on along the minus strand of JBBYHO010512028.1, from coordinate 854 downwards.
TTCAGATTATCATACAAAAATGGAATCGATGAATGTGGATTTAGTAACTATAGCCCTAAAATTCAAAATCAAGTGTTTATGCTTGAACCATCACAAAGGCATACTGAGGTTTGGTTTCAATTTAATCTTGCTGAGTCTCTATCTCCAAGGAAAAGACTAAGAGCCGTATGCAAGCATTGTAGGAAATCATATGATAGAAAAGACTAAGATCCAAATCCAAGCATATGAGAAATCTGTTGCGTCTCAATCTCCAAGGAAAAAACTGATATCTGTATGCAAGCATTACGGGAAATCATATAATGAAAAATCAACATCGGGTACTTCTAATATTAAATGTCAACAAGCAAAATTTTCTATATATCCTGATAATAATCAGAAATCTAATAATGAAAAATAGATAAACAAACTTATCGTGAAATACTTGCTAAAGCTATCATTAAACATGGTTATCTATTTACATGGGTTGAACATGAAGGGACTAGAGAAGTCTATGCTTCACAGAATAATAGTGTTGAGCATGTTAGTAGAAACACTATTAGAGCTGATTACTTGAAACTACATAACAAATGAAGTAAAAATTTAAGTATATTTGGAGAAAATTTCTACTAGAATTTGTTTAAGAAGTGACTTTTGAGCATGATGATCAAAAGAAAGGTTATTTATCTTATTGCTCACATGTGCATGAGAATTGGAAGTTGCAAAGTAAGATTTTAAATGTTTGTCATATTCTATTTCCATACAATGCAAATCTTTTCAGTAATACTATTCGTTCTTCTTTGAGAGATTGAGGCATTAAGAAAAAATTTTTAGCATTACTTTGTATGAAGCACGAAATATGGATAACATGCAAGCTT
>JBBYHO010511946.1:2786-20093 GCA_038382025.1 Adansonia gregorii | reverse complement strand
TAGAGCTAATATATAACTATGAGAATGCTTAATAAACTAGAATTTTCTTATCCTTAAAATTTCATCTAATTAGGCTTACAACTTAAGTGAAAACCTAAACATTAAAAAGACACTATTTTGAAACTTTCCACTAACAGAATCATTACTTGAAACTTCCTACTGACATAACCATTACTTGCTAATGCAACATGTAATCAAAAAATCGGAAAACTACACTTCGACTAACATTGACTTGGTCTAACTTTGGAATCACTTTCCAATAGATTCGACTTTTAAATTAAATGTAAGTTATTTTTTTTCTTTTTCCTTTTTCTTTTTTGGTGTTCAACGTTACGAATTCATTCTTTTTCAAGTTTCTAAATTTATAAACAATTTTGCTACTTGCATGCAGCGCTGCTTCATATGAAATAAGTTTTACCATATTCTTATTTTGGCCATGGTGATAATAGGTATGGAGGTCATTTTTATTGCTTTCCATTACCCTACTTTCTTCTCTTGATGCATTCTTATTTGGTTATTAAGATATTGAATTATGTGAAAATTTAACAAGATAGAGTTTGGTCTTTCTTATGCTTGATTGATGGATGAAAAACTTGATAATTTCACTTTGTTTCTTCTAAGGGTGATAGGGAGTGGTTAGGAAGATAAATGGAAAGGCACTAAACAGAATGCAATTAAGTATATCGACTACTGGTGAAATCCTTTCCTGGATTTCTACATCTCTAGGCCTTTATCCTTCAACAGTAATTGATTGCTCATTTCTATTGTTCATAACATTAGAACTTGCTATTGCTGCTATTTTTATGTTTATAAAAACAAAGTTAAGGAATACTTCCTTTGGCTTGAGAAATGGATACATAGATGTGCCCTGAAGTGTCATATTCGCAGTTTGGAAGTCAAATCATTTATGCTTAAATTATGTCTTTATATAGCAATATGAAGCCCAATTTAGTTGTAGTCCTTACCATTCTTAGGTGTTAAGCTCTGTTGTACAGCAATAAATATCAGTAACTCAATATGGTGGCAGGAGAAGAATTTTTCATGCATTGCACTTGATGGATCTAAATGACATTGATTTCACTCATCTTCTAAACCTTAAAAAATTATAACCTATAATGCACGAGCTATTCTATCCACTATATAAAAGTTGCAGCAAATTCTTTCTATTATTGGATAGTTTTCTTAATTAGTAACAAGGGATTTCATTTGTTCTGTTAATAAGTGTTAGAAATATGGGGTCAGGATCCGCCCATAATGGGGTAGAACCCGATCCTATACATCTGAAAGGTTGCAAACTGCCAAAAAGGCAATTTGCATGGTAACTGCTTGGCAGTTTTAATGCAAAAAATCCCATGTTATTAGGATACATATATAGGCATGATTTGGCCTTTAAAAAAAATATATTTCGTTTAGATTTGCATGAATATTTTAGGCAGTAAAATAAAAACAAAAGAACGATACTTGGTCTCTCTACAAAAAAAAATTAAAGGAATTTGGTGCTATGAAAGTAGATAATATCCAATTACATGATCTTGTCTCCGATCAATGAATCAAGACCAATTTCGCATCAAACGATCCTATAAATTATTTAAATTTTATATTTGTATGTAGATTATTTATACGTAATAATCATCATTGGTGTTAGAGCCTTTAGGCTTGATTTCTGATATTAATGGAGCATGTTTTGTGGTTTTTTATTATCTTGAAATCCAAATCAGAATATATCTAAAAGCCATCAGTTTGAATATTAGTGTCTAATGTCTTGTTATTTACGTGAATATTTTTTAAAAATTTTTTATGTTATGTTTGGTTAATATTACAGAACCAAATTTCATACTTACAATGACAGAATGTTTGATAAATTTTTTTTTTTTAAATATGAATGTTTGTTGTTTTTTTAAGGCTATGCATTATTACTTACTTCTAATAGCATTGAATGCTTGGATAAATGTTTATAATATATTTATATATGTTAATAAATAAATGGATAAGATGTGTTGGCAGAATGCCTTTCTTAAAGCATTTATACAATTGACTTTTTCTTATTTTATATATACGTATATTAAAGCCAATATTTTTTTAAGGCATATATATATATATATATTTAAAAGCACTCAAGCATTGGACTTAATGAGACAATGAATAATGTCTCGATTAAAATTTATTGTTAATAACAATAAACATATGTTGTTTATATGATCATTATCATATTTTTTTCTCTTTTTCTATATTTGTTGTAGAAAAATGACGAGAATTATTCGAACACCCATGGTTATTGGGATCGGGGACCATAGAAGGAGAGTCCAAATGCTATTACGAGATCTAAAAAATTACTGAATGGATCCAAATAATGATAATATTGTCAAACACATCATTGTCGTGAACAAAAAAAATTCAAGAATTGATTTGGAAAGGTAGCACATATATTAGAAGTGATATTGTTAAATATAATATGTTAAGAGAATCACTTCTAACTGATAAGCAAAAAAGAAATCCTAGATGACCTTTGGAGGTCTAATAAGGAAAATAAAGAATATGCTGCCTTGAATAAAAATTTTGTGAAAACATATATGAGAATAAAGGCAAAAAAGACTGCGACCCTCTCTATTAGCCCGACTATCTGTAAAAGAAATCACAAAATTTGGACTACTCCATGGATGGGTAATTTGGATATCAAGTTGTCAAAGGAATTTTTGGATTCCATCCCTATCACACGACAAGTTATCATCTATTAGTTTTTTATATATTTTTTATTTATTTTATTTTATATGTTTTATGATGTAAAAGTACTTTCATGTAAATATTTTTAAAAAAATATGTATGAAAGTTTGCTATTTTATAAATATTCTTATGCTTTATAAGAATGTTACGGTAAGTGGGAGTACTAAGATATTTGTTATCTTAGTATTGCTTTTTTATACAATAAAAATATATTAATGATAATTATATGTACAGTTATGGAATTTGATTGTGAAACATAGTGATTTTTGGTTTCATATCGTATGGATGATTAACATTGATAATTTAGGTTTGTAATAAAAAAAATATATGGTAATAATAATTTGTGTATGCTGTGCATTAATAAGTGCACAGGTGTTTTAATATAGAATTTTTTTTGTTGAAATGGCATCTGCTACAAAAAGTATTGTTGCTGAGCTTAACAAAGGTGAAAAGCCCAACGGGGACAATTTTGAAATCTGGAGTATGGAAATCCAGTATGTATTAGAAGAACAAGAAGTTCTTGATGTTTTAAACAATACTTTGGAGAAGACTAAAAATGGGAATGCAGTCCAACATAAGAGGGAGCTTATGAAGCCTAAAAAAGCATAATTCCCTTGCTCACATTACATTGTTGAGTAGCATGGAGAATAACATCATGCAAGAATTTAAGAAGCATGAGAAAGCGAAAGAGATATGGGCTGCTCTTAAGGCAAAGTTTGGTGAAACATTGGTTACTAAACTTCGACAGCTCACGATCAAGTTTGATACTTACAAGAAACGCCCAAATCACAATATGAGGCAGCATGTAAGATAAATGTCAAACATGATAAATAAGTTGAAAGATGCTGGTCATACTCTGTCTGATGAATAACAGGTTCAGGCTATTATTCGATCTTTTGCCACACAGTTTGGAGCATATGAAAGTGCACTTTACCTACAATGAGAAAATAAAAACACTTGATGACGTTTCATGCCATTTAGAACTAAAAGAAGATCGCATTAAGGCATATAGACATAATGTTGATATGTACATGGTTGGAACAAGTTCTCATGAAACTTCAAACTTAAAATGCAAGTCACATAGTGGGTACAAAGGAAAAGTAATAAAAAAGACAAAAACCAATTCTCAAGGCAAAAGAAAGGCTCCTAAGATACAACGCAAGAAAAAGAACAAAGCTAAAGTTAAATGCTTTAACTGTGGCAAGAAGGGTCACTTTGCTCGTGAATGCACTGAGCCAAAAAAGGTACGAAACCATAGTGCATTTTTAAATGCAATGAATATTATGAAAAGTATTATATTTGTTTCTAGTAATGTATTATTAATTGAATCTTATCCTGTGTGGATTGTAGACTCAGGGGCCACAAACCATGTAAGAAGAGATCGAAATGTGTTTGTTGAATTTTGTCAAATTCTAAGTGAAACAAAATGGATTTATGTAGGAAATAATACAAAAGTTGAAGTGAAGGGAATTGGCACCTGCAAGTTATGTTTGCATGGAGGAAGAACCCTAATCCTACATGATGTTTTATTTGCTCCTGAAATACGATGAAATTTGGTCTCTGTAATAGTTCTTCTTAAATATGGTTTTAATATAAACTTCTATACTACTGGTATGGATTTATTTTTAGAAACAACTTATTATGGATCTAGATATTTATTGAATGGTTTTATTGTATTAGATATTGGCTACAATTCAGGTAGTAATCTTAATTATAATAGTTTTTCCTTAATTACATCATCTGATGATGAAAATTTAGATGTTAACATCTGGCATGCTAGATTATGTCATATTGGACAACATAGAATGCATAGATTAGCGAAAAAGGGATCATTAGGCCCAATTAAAAAAATGAATAATACGTGAAAATTGTCTAGCTAAAAAAATGGTAAAAAAACCATTCGGTAAAGGGACAAGGGCTAATTTTCCATTAGAGTTAATACATTCTGATATTTGTGGCCCAACAAATGTAAGGGGTTGAAGTGGAAGAGTATATTTCATCACATTTATTGATGATTTCACTTGTTTTGGGTTTGTCTATTTGATTTCCCAAAAGTCTAAAGCATTAAAGTATTTTAGAAAATATATAACTTTGGTGGAAAATCAATTAGATAAAAATGTTAAGGAAGTAAGAACAGACCAAGGACGTGAATATCTATCTGATAAGTTCAAACATTTTTGTGATGAAAAAAGAATAGATAGGTAGTTAACTATTCTGAGAACTTCACAACAAAATGGTGTTGTGGAGAAAAGCAATAGAACTCTTCTGCAAATGGTTAGGTCCATGAAGGCACAGGCAAATTTGCCTATTACCTTTTGGGGCGATGCCTTATTAATAACTACTTATGTACTAAACAAAGTCCCCTCCAAATCAGTTGCATCTCTACCCTAGGAATTATGGATCGGAAGAAACCTGATCTTAGTAATCTAAAAACTTAGGGTTGTGCTGCTTATGTAGATGATCCAGCTCATCCACATGGCAAGCTAGGTCTAAGAAGCAAAAAAAGTATATTTGTAAGATATTCTGAGCATTCAAAGGGATATGTGTTCATTGGTGAACAAACAAGTGGAAGTGTAATTGAATTTGAATCTCAGGATGTCACTTTTCTAGAAAATGATTTTTCAAGTAGAGAAGATATTAATCAGGGTATATCTTTTTATGAGATAGAAGATCCTGATGATTTGATTATTGTAAATTGACTATTGCCTATTATCAAAAATACTCCAACAGTATCTCATCCAAGTAGGAGCATGACGAAAAATGATAAATTTATTTTAAAAGAATTGCAAGTCAGGCGTAGTAATCAAAAAAATGTCCCTCGATATCATTTTGACATAGAGGGAGAAGCTTTCATAATTACCCTACACATGGCAAGCTAGGTCGAAGAGGCAAAAAGAATATATTTATAAGATACTCTGAGCATTCAAAGGGATATGTATTCATTGGTGAATAACTAAGTGGCAGTGTAACTGAATTTGAATCTTGGGATGCCACTTTTCTAGAAAATGATTTTCCAAGTAGAGAAGAGATTAATCAGGGTATATCTCTTTATAAGATGGAAGATCCTGACAATTTGATTATTGCAAATCAACTATTTCCCATTATCGAAAATGCACCAACAACATCTCATCCAAGTGGGAGCATGATGAAAAATGATAAATTTATTTTAAATGACTCGCAAGTCAGGCATAGTAATTAAGGAAATGTCCCTCAATGCCATTTTGAAATAGAGGGAGAAACTATCATAATTGCCCTACAAGATGAAGAAGAGCCTAGAAATATTAAAGAAGCTCTTTCTTCCAATACCAAAGAAAAATGGATAAAATCAATGGAAGAAGAAATGGAGTCAATGAGATCAAACAATGTTTGGGAATTAGTTGATCTATCTAGAGGACGCAAAGCAATTAGGAACAAATAGGTTCTCTAAATTAAGCGTAAGTCTGATGGGACTATTGAAAAGTACAAGGCATGCCTTATAGCTAAGGGGTATACTAAACATGAGGGAATTGATTATAAAAGACTTTCTCTCCCATTGTAAAGTTTACCTCTATACGCTTAATGCTGGCCATTATAACCAGTTTAGATTTGGAGTTGCATCAAATGGATATAAAAACTACTTTTTTAAATGGAGAACTAGAAGAAGAAGTATACATGGAACAACCAATGGGCTTTATTGACAAGGTTAAGAGCACAAAGTCTGCAAGTTATTAAGATCAATTTATGGTCTTAAGTCATCTTCCAGACAGTGGTATGTAAGATTTCAACAAGCAATCATTTTATAAAATTTTGTCATGATTAATGAAGACCATTGTGTGTACGTCAAAAGATTCAAAAATAAGTTTATGATCTTGTCACTTTATGTGGATGACATACTGTTGGTCAGAAATGATAAGGAATGTATCATTATGGTAAAAAATTAGTTATCCTTAAATTTTGATATGAAGGACATGGTTGAAGTAGATTACATTCTTGGAGTAAAACTTACTCAAGATCGTTCTAAGAAATTACTTGCTCTTTTATAAGAGTCATATATTAAAAAAATTCTTGAATGATTCCAAATAAAGATTGCACGCCAATTAATACTCCTATTGCAAAAGACGAAGGCTTGAGCAAAAGAATGTGTCCTAAGACACCACAAGAAATGGAAAAAATGGCAAAAGTTCCTTATTCCAATGCTGTGGGAAGCCTTGTGAATGCTATGATGTGCACAAGGTCTGATATCTGCTACGCAGTTGGACTCGTAAGTAGGTATCAATCGAATCCAGGTCAGCTCCATTGGAAAATAGTTAAAAAGATATTAATGTACCTAAAAGACACTGCAGAATATTCATTATGCTATCAAGGAAGTGATCTGGATCTAGTTCAGTACACGAATACAGATTGGGGAGGAGATTTAGATGAAAGGAAATCAACCTTTGGATATGTTTTCTTACTCAATAATGGAGCCATCTCTTGGTGTAGTAAGAAACAAACTTGTATAGCATTACCCACAATAGAAGCTAAATTTGTGGCAATTTCGATAGCAGTACAAGAAGCTATTTGGCTTAAAAGATTCTTAAATCACTTGGGACTTAATGAAGATGTTTCAAACTCTATATTGGTGAATTATGATAGTCAAGCTGCAATTGCATTCACCAAAGATCCCAAATATCATTCACGAACCAAACATATAGATATCAAGTGCAATTTTGTGAGAGACATGGTTGCATATAAAAAGGTCAATATGCAGTACATATCTACGCATAAAATGATTGCAGATCCATTTACGAAACTGATTCTGAGAGATGTGTATAACAGACATGTTAGATCTCTAGGTTTGCGTAGAATCTAATGTACGTGCTGAATTGTTTAAAATGAACAATTTGTATAAGTTCTTATTTATATTTGACATTGACTAACAATGAACTTATTGTTAATGCATACTAAAGATTAGAATCTATTTCGTGAATGCATACACATGAGTACCTCTATGTTAAGTACATATGTGGAATTAAAGGTATGTCGGACAGATGATTGACCTTCTCGCACAGGCAATCACCTCTGAGGCTTAGTGCTAGGTAGAGAAGAGATTATTTTTAAGCTTTAAAACAAATAGTTTTTATGAGAGCTTAAGCTTAAAACAAAATCGCTTTGATAATGGATCAAGATGAGGTCATATAATGATGAAATTATGATCGAGAGTGAAAGCACCCACCATCCACTTTATTTGTCTATGTGTGCTAGGTGGAAGTCCTGTTATTAATCTTATTTCCAGAAAGTAGAGTTGTGGACTCAAGTTGAATACTAAGTGTATTTGAACTATCACATGTACGGTATTGATAATGTGATAAAGACAAACACTCTAAGGGAAAATGAGAAAAATACCGTAGCATGTGTATCATACCACATGAGCATTACTCGACCAATGTGGGTTAAAAAAAATTAATTTATGCTCTTAAGTTGTGTGAGACCCATAAGATTAATTGAAATCTTTATTGAGTACCCTTATGACCTGTGATTTTTTTTTTTTGAAGTTTTAGTTCAATGTTGTTATCTTAGAATGTTACTAACGCTCATGAATGATTCGATCTAATGGGACATATCTAGATAGCAATTGAATTGAAATGGAAAGATATAAAGAAAAAGGAAGATCATTTTAGAGTCTCATTTTAATTGTATTCATTGGTCGACCAATTATGTTTTCATACGGTAAATACAATTGTGAATACAAGAAAAAAAGGTTCATTATATCAAATTCTAAGAGAGATCATGGGAAACTTGAAATGTGACTAAATGAATCCGGGGTACTGCATACATACTCTAATTAAACTTTGAGCTGCCATACATACCTACTAGTTGTATAGCAGCAACTCTCAAGATTAAGAAGCATGCTTGTCGCACGGCCTATTTTTTTGTATGAACTTTGTGGAGAAAAGAGATATCGATTTCTTAATATTAATTGAAAGAGTATTGTACCCATTATGTGCGAGTGGGAGATGTTAGAAATATAGGGTCGGAATCCACCCATAATGGGGTAAAACCTGATTTGATATATTTGAAAGGTTACAAACTGCCGAAAAGGCAGTTTGCATGGTAACTGCTTGGCAGTTTTCATGCAACAAATCCCATGTTATTGGGATACATCATGTTGCCTTTGAAAAATAATATATTTCCTTAAGATTTTGCATGAATATTTTAGACAGTTAAATAAAAAGAACGATACTTTGTCTCTCTACAGAAAAATTAAAGGAATTTAGTGCTGTCAAAATAAATAATATTCAATTACGTGATCTTGTCTTCGATCAGTGAATCAAGACTAATTCCGCATCAAATGATCCTGTAATTTATTTAAATTTTATATTTATATGTAAATTATTTTTACGTAATAATCATTAATAAGTGTATAGTTTGTTCTTCCATTCATGTTAAAACATAATGTTTAACTCCGCCTTCAAAAGAGTTGAACTTCTATCATTATGTGGTTATTTCTATGATGAGATCATTTTCTTAACCACTTTAATTTTCATTCTTCGTATTAACATATTTGTGGTTTTTGCAGGAGAATCGTTACTTAATGGAAAGGTTGTTCTATATGATGATTATTATGCAAAAAAGTTGCTCCGTTTGATAACAAGTGCCATTCAGAGTGGATCCGAGTTCAACAATTATGATATAAGGAACAACTCAACCAGAAAAAGAAAGGGGAAACAAAAGTAGTACCATATCATAATTGAAAGCATGCATGCTGCTGCTCTTTACATTCCTCGTATTTGGGGTTTTAGAAGCTTACGGCTTACCCAATTAATTAAAGGAAAAAAAACAAATGCACCTTCTCAGATGTTACTTGGACTTTCTTCTTAGTGGATCCTCGAATATTTGTTTCACCTATTTGCTGCATAGATTAGTAGTGCTTTTGCTGAACATCATGGTCCAAATGAATACTTGCATTGCAGTTCAAAGCTTTGTAGTATGGGCTAGCAATGTGGACTCAGGACTGCAAGTAAAAGGACCAAAGGGTCCAATCACCAGCCAATCCATTGGCCTAATATTTTGTGCGCAGAGAGAAGAAAAAGTGACGGGCAACCATTGCTTCATGCAACAAATGTTCAAAGATTAACCATACAGTTGAAAAAAATAAAATAAAATAAAATAAACCTTCATGGTAAGAATGCTAAATATTTTTCTTTGCAGGATTGTAGGGAGAGAGAGCTTAGTTTTCTAGCTATGTTTTTTTTTTTTTAAATTTTTTTTCATGCCAGCTTTAACTTGAATTATTATTCAATTAGATGATTGGGTTTCTTTTATTTAGCTCCTTTTCTAATGGAGTCATTCTCAATTCTTGCTCCCCCTTTGTATCTGATGATTTGAGAAAAGAATTTACTTAACAAAAAATGAATGGAAAAAGAAAGCCTAGCAAAGAATCTGCACTACTAAGTAAAATCTCATAAGACGATTTTAGCGGTTCATGGTATTTTTCTTGGGACAAGATTGATGTAAACTAGGTTATGCTACCAAGCCTGTTCTAATATGCAGATTCATAAGCCTCGGTATATCAAAAAGTTCATATTTCCTTTTTGCAACTCATTTAAGAACAAGTTTAGGAAATTGGTGGATCAACTTCTATTCTGAAAGTACTGGCTAGTCTACCCACAAATTGACTGCTTCAATGTCCTCTACTTGTCAGCCGCGGTAAACCTGAACTGGTGGGTATTTAATTTAAAAAAAAAAAAAAAGAACTGCTGAATGTGGTTATACGATGTCAGCCATACATTGGAAATACGTCTGCTTTATAGAAGTTAATTTGTAAGAGAATTTTGACACGCGACAGTTTTTAATTTCAAATTGTTTTGAACATTGAGCCATAGATTTTTTCCCTCATATCTGATCTATTAATGCAATTATTGAAGCCTCCAGCATAATTTGTGTGGTTAGTGAGCTGAAATTCGCAACAGCTTTTACTGATTTCAACACCGTTAACAAATTTATTTAAAGTGCAAAGTATTCCTTGGGGGATATTTATTTCATTTCATGTTTTTAACATTGATGCAGAGCTTTCCCACATACATGATTTTTATCTATGGAAGCCTCCCATATGCAAGTTGTGCAGTATGAACATTATTATGCGTCCTATATGTATATTTGATTTAATTTCATTTCATGTTTTCAGTGTTTGACCTGTCTTGGCAATCGTGGATTTGTTGGTGAGTCATGCTAAATAATGCTAGTTCCTTGCCTCATTTTTCTACTTTGATGCCGGGAAATTCTTGGTTTACAAAGAATTATTAGCAATGAAGAGTTTTCAAATTTACTATAATTTCGTTTGTTGCCTAACTTTTAAACCGGAGATGTTGCGTTCAAAACGAGGAAATGCTAAAAACTTACGCGCTGAATCCGGCTTAGAGGGTGAGGATGGGGTTGGTGGGGGAGGGATGGCGGAATTGCAAAGTCTTGGGCCGTTAGTCTTAGTTTAGCACGGAAGAATCTGTAACTCAGCTTTTCAAAGTTGGCACTCTGCATCAGCAGAGCAGACTCATGGTAGGAGTCGCCTCCTCCTGCTCTGCTAACAGGACTTTAAACAAGCTACACGCTAGATTTGTCACATAATATGATTATGAAACATTGACCTCTTAAACGTACAATCCAGAATAATTTAGGTAAGTTTGCACTGATACCAAGGTCCAAAAAAATGAATTGCAGTCATTTGCTTTCAAGAAGAAATTTCAATCATGTTGAATATAATTAGCATCATTGCAAGATGGGAATTGGATTTAGAAAAAATTTAAGTATTAAAACCCTGCTAGCTGAAGAAATTGTTGAAAATATTACAACATTGTACTTGTATATTACAATATTTAACGTGTATGAATCGTGCATAATATGTCGTCAACTCAAACCTCATCCTTGGTCCACAGCTTAGGACAATCCATGTTTCTGGTACAGGGGGGTGCAAACAAACAAAAAAAAAATTGACTGTCTTCATAGTAGAAGCAATCCTGTCTTTCCTAGGGAAAATCTATGAAAACAATGGAAAAAATTGGATCAAGATCAAATTTGGATCTCATGTGCATCAAATGGCAAGCTGCAATAAATCCAACAACAACAAAAATTGGAAACTTCTATTATTCCATCAATTTTCCTGACTTTCTAAAGAGATAGACAATGAAAGGAATGGGAAAACATAGATAAAGAAATAAACATTAAAAAAAAAAAACCTAATGCACAGTTTGATTAAAAGCATGCTTGTTTGCCTGATTGGTCTTTCTCTAGTGCTTAGGAAAATACAAACTAGATCCTATAGTTTTATACAAATCAGTGTCTGAATAGATAGCCCGAGACCTTGATGGTTTAATCCGACGTCTATGCCTGGGACCCTTTCGGTACGGTACTCGATTTTTCTCTTTCTTTTCTTCCTTTTTCTCACCATTTTTTTCAATTTGTATCTCATCACATTGCTTTTCCGCTCTTTTTTCAACCTTAATAGGCTGGTTATTGCTTTGAGTTGGAGCTATGTATACGAAGGGTCCAATTGGGATATCAGTTAAGTCCAGGAGAGGCTCCAAGGCCTTGACCACATTGCTCATAGTTGGTCTAGATTTGGGGTGGTTGCTGAGACACTGATAAGTTAGTGCAGCAGCCTTCCTAGCACCCTCAGTTGAGTACTGTCCTTCAAGTCTTGGGTCCATTATCCCATCAAGTTTATAAGGGTCCTTCAAAAGAGGCCGTGCCCATTCCACAAGGTTTTTTTCTCGACCAGGTCGGGTCTTGTCTACGGATCGCCTGCCAGTCAGCAATTCTAAAAGTACTACTCCAAAGCTGAACACATCGCTCATAGTTGTCAAATGCCCTGGAAAATGAGAAATAGGTTATTTCTTGTCAGCTTTTATTAAATTTAGAATGGTACCAGCAAAAACTGAGATAAGGTATAGTACCAGTCGTTACATATTCAGGAGCTGCGTAGCCTTCGGTGCCCATGACGCAAGTTGTAACATGAGGTTCTTCACCTTCTGGACTGTCTGTTGCCAATCCAAAATCAGAAACCTTCGCGTTGTAAGCCTGCCAATAAAATAAACCCTTATTCCTTCTGTTTCTCTTCAATCTTTGCCCATATGTGAAAAACGTGTTGGATAATTTATAGTCCATTTTACCGAGTCTAATAAGATGTTTGAAGTTTTGAAATCCCTGTATATGACTGGCTTCTCTTCTTCATGGAGGAAAGCTAGACCTTTTGCAGTTCCAATTGCAACTTTCAATCTTGTTAGCCATGGCAATGGCGGACCATATTCTGCAAGCAACAATTACACAATTTTCAGTCAGGAGTGTGAGATGATATCAATTCTAATGTTAAAAGCTGATTGCAAGTTTGAAAGGGAAGGCCAAAACGAACTTCTAAACAGTTGGTTTTCTAAGTTGCCACGTGCCATGAATTCATACACCAGAAGCCTGTGCTCCTTCTCGTAGCAATATCCAATTAAGTTCACCAGGTGGGGGTGCTTTAGTTGCCCCAAGAAAATAACTTCAGCCTGCACAAAACCACGGGAATTACTAATCATTTTAGCATCCCCAGCTCCCTTCATTATTAACAGAATTGTAATGAGAATGTACAAAGGCTTACCAGCCACTCCCTATGCCCCTGAGTGCCATCCAAATCAAGGACTTTGACGGCAACAGATTGAGCCTTCAGGCCAGGCCTGAGAGAGTCATCAATGAACCCCTTGTATACAGGTCCAAACCCACCCTCGCCGAGATAATTACTCTTGGAGAAATCGTGTGTTATCACTTCTAGCTCCTTGAGGGTAAAGACATGAAGGCTTAAAAGAGAATTTGACAGATCGCTTAGAGACAGTTGAGAGCCATTTTGGCTAATATCAGAAAGTGATAGCCTTTGGCTAGGATTTCGTTTAGAAGCATGAACTTTAGACCCTGAGGATGAGTCCTTGGGTTTAATGCAGCTGGGGAGGAAATTTTCCCATGAAAAATACTTTTTGATGGCCATATTTTATTGAAAGATTTTGTTTTAGGCTGCCAATTTAAGCTCAAAGGTGGTTTAAATAAGGCTGAGCAGGTCAGAAGCAGAATAATATCTGATTGGATTAAAAAAGCTAAAAAAAGTCTATGACCTGACCTGACTGTAAGTCTATAACTAACCACCTTCTTTTCCTTCTTAGCATGGATAATGAAGTTGTATTTAAATACAGAAATCGAAGAGTCTCTGTACTGTTCAGAAAGTAAATCGACTTTAGGCTAGCCTCAATGCTTTCAAGCATGGTTGTTTATCAGCAGAAAACCTTTCGGATGCTTCATACTATTAAAAGGAAAAAAAAAAGATCATTGGCACTGTTTCTTTTAGCCATATGCATAATTTAAGCTTCTAAGTAGTTTCGTAGTTGGTTTCATGGGGACTGTCTGAATTTACAGGGTGATGATGGTGACGATGATGAGAACACATTTTCCGAATGGTTGATATTATAAAATCCAGTAGTACCTCTCGGCTCTTCTCTGCTTTTTCATTTCAAGTGTCTGTCGTGTGGGATGAGTGGTGAAAGGAAAGCTGCTTTTTTAATAAGCCAAAATTGATCCGTTCTCTCTATTCTCACACTGTTATTGGGTCCGGCGGTCTCCTCTCCCCTAATCATATTTATTTTGTTTTACTTTATGGAGATAAGAGCAAGATTGTAAGGAAAGGTCATACGGTATTTATTCATTTTGCCCACCTGGAAAAATAATTGATCTAGTTTCATGCTCCTTATGTTGCTCATATTTGAATGCGAGTATTAAACTTAATTTTATCTAAAATTTTTGTATATATTTAAAATATTATCTCTTTATATTAATATTCGAATATGTAATGAATGAATAACTTAAGAAAAATGGTTTTCAATCAAATCACAGTTCGTTTTACTACATGCATAGTATTTACCATGCTACTTTCAACACGCTTCGATTAATTTGGCTAAATAGTTGGAATTCTTATAAGCTTATCTTTGATTCTTCTCAAAATCCCGATTTAATATGGTTATATTAACAAGTTAAGGATATCCCAAGGCTTTGCATATTAGTAACAAGCGTATCAAGGTTATCAAATGGTTATATTAACAGAAATATCAAAAGTATGGAAGACTTTTATTTCCTGCAATTAAAAAATAATCGGACATTAATATTGTTTTATGAGGAAGCATGACAACAGAAGCAAAGGCTGTTTCTGAAACTTAGATACATTCATACATATACGTCTTGATCAATTACCTAAAAATCCACCTAAACACTTGGAATTTTCTATGAAAACCATCAACAAGCAGCTTGTAAATATTTGATGTAACAACTCTTTCAAAATCCAACACACGCTCAAACTAGATAACTGAAGTTTCAATGAGCAGGTTATTAGCTGGCCTCGCTTTATATGCATTTGAATCAAATTCTCATTAAATCTTGCATTCTGTCGTTTCTTCCAAGGACAAATCTCTCGTTTTCAAGAGCTGAGACTTCATTAATCCTTAGATAATGAAGCTGATCAACTTCAGTAATTCTGGCTATTACAACACGTCAAAATAATAAAGGTTCTATTTGCTCAGGGCATATTTTTCTTGCACGCTCAATTAGTCCGGTTGATGACCCAGCATTTTCTTTTGTCTCGAAATGCATTGGAATTCCATGACCTGATGGATATATAACCAATGTGATTACCACCGCCAGTTCTTCTATATCATTTTCTTGGCTTAGAAAAAGTCTACTTACTCTTTTCCTTTCTCTTTTATTAATTGGCATTTGTTTCGTTATTCAAACTTCATTTTCCTTAGAAGTTAAAATCAATATCTTTATTAAGTCTCTATATTTGATATATATTTATATACAAACATTAAAATATAATTTTTTAAATATATAAAAAAATTTTAAATTCATATAAACATATACTCATGTCCGAAACACTTGCCTCGGGACGAAACAACTACGTGTATAATTTTCCAGCACACCGCGCTTCCCTTTTCTGCTTCACAAGGGGGGGACGATAGCACTAACGAATGAAATGACCGTGGACTGCTTTTTGGTCTCACAATAGATATTATCTTCTAGCTTTCCCTTCCATTATTGTTATTATTATTATTATTATTATTATTTTTTGCTTCTATGTTATAACTTAAAAAGCAGCAACAAGAGTCCATTTACGTCATCTTGTTTTGTTTCATACCATTTCGTCAAGACCTTAAATAGCAGCAAATGAAAATAATACATTTCTAGATTCTAAGAAATTTCTACTTCCTAAGCTACTCAGTGTTCGAGGATTTTTCTTTTTTTTTTTTTTTCTAAATAATAGGTGAGTGCGGTCGAGCTCTGATTAAATAATTTGAAAGTAGCCAGCGCTATGCTCTTGATTTTTTTTAATTGAAATTGGTAAAAATTTCAATTTTCTTCCTTAAATTTGTATTATATTACAAATTTTATTACACATTAATGTTAATAATGGATTTGAAAAAAATTGTTGTTATAAATACTACGTTGAAATTATCTCTCAATAAATCGATCCATAATTTGTTTAGCAAACTATAATTAATTTTAATACAAATCATATTAATGTCAACATTTTTATGTTTTCAAATAAATATATTAACTAACATTATTCACTTAAATATCAATAATGGGTTACATTACCCGGTACAACACAACTTATAGATCAATCATAAATTTAATTGGTTTCCAAGCAAATAAAAATAATAAAAATTTCAATTCAATAATAATTTTGTTTGAGTATTTTTAAACTTTATTTAATGGTCTTAAAACATGTCCGATAAAATCTAATTCAAAAGAAAATAAAAACAAATTCATCAAATCAATTTTGTGTATTGTGTTTTTGCATAAGTTTGCATAATTATTCTTGGTCTTAAGGAATGCCTTAGACAATCCAATTTGAGTATTTGTTTTAGTTTCTAGAATTTATTATTATAATCAATGGTAATATATTTTCCCCTTATATTTTCTAATATTTCTTTCTTTCTTCCTATATACAAAAATAAAATAATCCAAAAATTTAAATATTTTCTTAAAAATCAATTTAATTATTATAATAATATAAATCTAAATACTAGTAACAAAAATTTAAAATTAAGGAAAAAAGAAAAGAAAATAGAAAAAGAATGAGAGAAGTCAATGCAAAAAAGAAAAAAAGAAGCTAACTACAAAAATTGATTTTATTTTAATTTTCTCTTTTTTAAATTTTTTCTTAAAAATATGTATCTAAAAAGAAAAGGAAAAAAAGAAGGAAAATGAAAAAAAAAAATTGCTTTTTCTTTTTTATTTCATTTTCATTTTTTCTTTCGAAAATATCATTTTATTTTCAAAGTAGTATAAAAATGCTATTCTTTTCTTGCTTTACTTTTTTTTTTCTCTAATTTTGAATGTTTATTACTATTATTTAAAATTATATCATTATAATCATATAATTTAATTTATCTTTAAAAATATTTAAACAATAAGATTATTTTCTTTGTTGTTCATAAGAAAAATAAAAAAGAGAAAATATTATGTCATGTTTATTTTTATTTTTTTTTCCTTTTTGGAAATGTTTTTCATGAAAATAATGAAATAAAAAATTAAGGAAAATTATAATTTTATTTA
>JBBYHO010511904.1:0-20108 GCA_038382025.1 Adansonia gregorii | reverse complement strand
GATACATCTACATGTTGTATCGATACAAATGGGGATATTTCAAATTTTTGGCACGTTGGAGCATTGTATCGATACATGAGAACCATGTATCGATTCACTTAAGTAAAATTATGAATTTTCTCATATCTTTTGTCCCCTGATACCCTAGACTACGTCATTTGATGCCACATCTTTGCATTTACCTTTGATATGATCCATAGGCCTTCTTGACATCCTCAAAATACTTTTTTTGCCATTGCCCCCTTTTATGTCCATGCTCCAAATTGCTAAATATTAACCCAGACAAAATAAGGTCTCTACAGTAGATAAGTGTAAAGATAAGAAATGTTTCCCTAAGTGGCCCTAATCTTTGGGTTATTCTAGCAGCCTCTAGTATGGCTTGGCATGGTTTAGCTCATAGAGTTCACTACATGGGTTTAAGTTGACGCCTATTTTAGCATCTGAATTGCTCTTTCGTCTGGTAAGAACAACCCAGGCACCCCAATCCTAGGCCCATCACGAGCTTGGAAAAATGGGTTCGATCTGATGGATATATTTCCCTATGCAAGTGCAAAGGGGTACTTATAAGAGAAATAGGCAGTTTACATCCTGGAAGGTCTTGCCATGCCTATGCGAAGGGTTACTCATAAAGGCAGATGGCTCACTTCCTCCTAGTAATTAGGATACTAACCACACCACGGTGTATGGTAGGAATCTAGAGCAAATGCATGTGCACAGTGTGTGTCAGAGAAACAATCAAACCTTTTTGTTTCATCCTCATATTACCATATTTATTTGAATTAATATTTATTTGGGCATGAATAATCCCTCACAATCATAAGACAAAAACATAAACAATAGAGAATAGTAGGCAAAAAAATAAAAGAAAATTATATCTAAATAATTATAGAGACGAAAAACCAAGAACCTAGTGAGAAGTAGCTAGTTATAGGCCTAACTCTTTAAAATACTCCCCAGTAAGGAGTCACCAAGCTGTTGCCATGTGCTCGATCCTTAAAACTTTGGACAATCTGAAAGACATAGTGTGCTTAACTTAAAAATAAATGATGATTGGAAGTGGTTGAGCCTTTGAGCTATCTCTCGATTAGGATTTAGATTAGGCATGATAATATAAAGGGGTAGGATGAGTCGCTCATCCAACTGGACATGAATGGTCACCACATAGTAGCCATACACTTAGAGTCACCACAGATCATTTTAGGCTAGGCAAGATCGTCCACCTATTAAAAATAATTTCATCAGTTACAAAACTCAAAACACTGTGTATGAAAGTCCAAAGATTCATTGGTTAGGCTTAGGAGTTGGTTATGTGCAGAGAAGGATGAGCATACCCACTATGCCCAAAATCGATACCTACTAGCTATATCTCACTTTGTTCTTGATAAATTGGTTCCATTTGGTCTCTATTTAGATATAATCTTTTTAATGCATGGAATTTTGGAAATTGTGAATTCATGGATTTATTCAGAAAATTAGATCACCTATTTGCCTCAAAGATATGAGGAACATAAGGATTTTTTTTATGAAAATGACGTCTGGATTAGACTTTAAAAATTAGGTGTCTCATATTTAATAGGGAAAAGATACCAACACGAAACATTGCCTCGTAAATTTTATTGGAAAAGAAATTTTAAATATGAATGAACAATAACGCTATAAAAGGAAATAAGTTAGTAAGGCAAAAAATGAGAACTATAATAATATCTTAATCAAGTAATCATAAACAAAAGAAAATAAAAAATAGAGGTGTGATCGAAATAGCTCATAATTGACTTCGCTTATTGAAGAATAAATGGGATGACAATTTTAGAGATCGATCTAGATTTAGTGGTAATTTGAAAAACAAAGATGAATTTTACCAAAACAATTTGAGGCATCTGGAAGAAAGAAAATTTTAAATTTTTGAGTTAAAAGCAAGGTTGGAGTATCCTTCGGTGAAGTGGGGTTGGAGTATCCATTAAAATAGAGTTATGAAAATAGTTAATATTAAAGTGAAAATTTGGATTTTTAACAAAAAAATGGGGTTGAAGCATTCTCTTTGAGTAATAGGGTTAGAGTATCCCCAAAGTTAGGAAAGCATTTAGGAACAAAGAGAAAATTTGAATTTTTTAATTAAAAATAAGGTTAGAGTATCCCTTTTGGAGTAATGGAGTTGGAGTATCTCCACTAGCCAAAATTTTAATATGAAATCTTATTTTTCCTATTTTAATCTTGACCTGAGTCAAAAGGGGTTGATGTAGTGGGGAAAACAATCGAGCATATTTTTGAGACATCTGAATGCCTCGATAAAAAGGATCCAAAAATTAGGTTGAAAACAAGGGACAACATCATGTTGTCTCTATTTTCATATTTTGTTCGGGTGCATCCAAAGACTTTATAAGGTGAATAAGGTACTATTAGAAAGGTAACTCGACAAGGTTTAATATAAAAATATTCCAAAAATTATAGAAAATCACTTTCTAGGCAGAATTAATTTTCAAAGTTCATCTCAACACTAACAACATTTACTAGTCAAAGGGCATGATGGATTTTGGAAAATCATTCTAAGCTTATTCGGGATCATCAGATCGTAGATAATACCTTTTCGAAAATGGAATTTTGTGAACATTTTGAAAAAAAATATTTCAAAATTTCGTAAAAATCAATGGTAGGCTGTAGTGGCCCCAAATAGAATATTACATACTAGTTCTACTGGTTTTGGACAATAAAGTTTTGAAAAACCATAAGTCCTTCGTTCGAGATAATCTAAGGGCTAATAAGACATCGTTGAAAGGTAATTCAATGCCCTTTGAAGGAAAAATATTAGAAAAATCAAATGAAATATTTTGTGGCTTGAAAATGATTTTCCAAATTTGGACTATAGTGCCGTCAAAGCAAAATAGGGGGAATATTCGATGTTTCAATTTTTTGAAGATAGATTCATGTCTAGGATGTTCTAACGTTCATGACAAAAAGTAACATAGGCTTCACAAATTTATTCGATAATCCTGAAGTAGTTTAGGATGATGGAACAACCTGTTGACAATGTCAGCAAAAGGAACACGAGGCTCAAGATCAAGGATTAATGCAAAAAAAGGATTTTCTTTTTTCTTTGAAAAATGAACTTATCTCACCATGAGTCCAAATCTGAAATGTTGATTTGTCCCCAAGATTAGGAGACCAATTTGATGAAAACATTAAGCCCATGCTACTCTTCATCTATTGAAGGTAACATGAACTTAATTTAGGGTTTTTTTTTTAATTTGTAAGAAATAAACAAGCATCTTAATGGAGATATCATGAACAAAATATAGCACATACAAAGATAAACATTGATTAAACATGCAAACATGTAAAGATGATATTTTGACATGAATATGTATGACACAAATGCCAGAAAATGACAAATAAAGTGCATGGAGATGATATGAACATGTTTGAATAAGGGAATAGATGCTGGAGTTGTCAAGACAGGATATTTATTTGATAAGACTCCTTAAAACACAAGAAAATGTTTGAACATGCCTAAGACATGTCAAGGTGACCACTTAAATATGTAATGGATACGTAAATATGGAAGAAACATGGTAAAAGATACAGGAACTAGAGATATGCCTGCCACACCCTCCTACACCCATATATCTTATGAAAGTGACCTTTGTCTTTAATTGTTTGGACTTCAAAATTTTGTTAGAATCTGTTAGTGAAGCCATAGTTATGGTTTGTAATGTTTTATGATAGTTCCTCGGTGCAAAAACATGTTTAAATTGGGTTTTCAAAGGCTGAACAATGGCTCAAACTATGCAAAAATGTCTTGATGTATCAACATAAAACATGTTGTATCGATACACGACTTACATTTTACATCTAAGTATCAATACAATGAGTTGTGTATCGATACTAAGAGAAAAAAAGGTTTCCAGTCTCGAGACTTAGAGGCCAGTATCAGTACTCCATGGATTTATATCGATACTTATACTTGTGTATCAATACATTTTGCTAAAAATCATAACTTTAGCTCATACCAAGGTCTATATCGATACAAACATGCCAAGTATCGATATTAAACCCTCTTATATCGATACAAAACCCTCTTATATCGATACAACATGTGAAAATTCAAGTTTTTGCCTCATAAAGGCCTCGTATCAATACTTGTGCCCCAAAATAAGTTGTATGTACTTGTGACTTCCTGATATACCTTAACTTGGTCACAAACAATGGAAAATTGATTTATGTATTCATTTGAATAACCTTGGTGATACCATGAAAAGTGGCCTTTGATGCCTCGTTTTTACATTTTCTTTAATATGGTCCATAAGCATTTTAGACCTTCCAAAAAAAATTTCCCCTAGGTTTTATTTCCCTTTCTTTGATTTTATCATCGTTTACGTAACTCCTAGGATGCCAAAAACTGGTTTGGACAAAATAAGGTGTCTATAATAGGAATTTTTGAGAAAATAATTTTTAAATTGGATTTTAAAAATTTAGATATTTCATGTCAAATATTAGAGAGATACTGACACAAAATATCGCTTTACAATTTTGAAAGCAGTTTTGAAACATGAATGCACAATAGTCCTTGCAAAGAGAAAAGTTTTAGCAAGATGAAAAAGAATATAACAAATTTTGTGAAAGTAAACACACATAAAAACATGAAAATAAGGGATGATCGAAATGTATCTCGTAGTTGTCTTTGATTATTGAAGAATAATCAATGTAACAACTTTGACATGTGGTTGGATTCAATGGTAATTTAAAAGACGAAAAGGTTTTTAATCAAAACAATCCAGGGCATCCGGAAGGGAAAATTTTTGGATTTTTTTTGGTAAAGCATAGTTGGAGTATCCCTTTAGAGTAATCAGGTTGCATTATCCTGAATAATTTGGAATAAATAGAGAATTCGAGTTCTTTCAATGAAAAACAAGGTTAGAATATCCTCTCAGAGTAATGGGGTTGGAGTGTCCCCTGAGAAGAAAATTTTGGATGATATAAGAAAATAATTAGGAATCTTAAATAAATTTAAGAGAGAAAATTTAAGTTTTTTTAGTAAAAAAATAAGGTTGGAGTATCCTCTTAGAGTAATACGGTTAAAGTATCCCCAAAGATTGATATTTTACAAGAAAAGTTTATTTTAAAAATAGAAAACCGAATATTCATACAAAATAATTATTAACTTAAGCCTTGATCTGAGTCTAAAAGGCTTGTGTTGTAAGGAATCAATTAGATACATTGAGACATTCGAACATCTCTATAAGGGCTTTTCAAAAATTAGGTTAAAAATTGAGGACATCATCAAGTCATTTCTTTTCCCAAATTTATTCTAGGTTCATCCGAAAACATTATAGGGGTAAATTAGGTATTATTGGAAAAATGAGTCGATAAAGTTTAATGTAAAAAAATTCTAGGTGGATTTAATTTTTGAAGTTAAATCCATCTTGACGCTGGCAGCATGTACAAGGAAAAGGGCATGATGGGCTTTGAAAAATCATTTCAGGCTTATCCAAAATCGTCAAATAGTGAACAGTAAAAAGAAAATTTCATAAATGTTTTAAAAATATATTTAAAAATGTATTTAAAAATTTCATAAAAATCATCTAAAGGGCCAAAATGGCCGAAATAGAATATAGCACATTGGTTCTAGGGGTTTTAAACAGCAAAAGTTTGAAAAAATCATAATTCTTTCATCTGAAATGATCCGATGACAAAGTAAGACACCTTTGGAAAGGTATTTTAATGCCTTTTAAGATAAAAATATCAAAAAATTTTGGAAAAATCATTTATGTGAAATAAATTTTCAAACTCGACTATAATGCTGCCAGAGCAAATGGGGAAGTTATTAGGTATTTTCGGGTTTTTTCAAGGGTAAGCTCAAACCTAGAAGGTCTGGCCATCTGTGATAGAAAGGGACAAGTAACATCTATGTCACGAACTCATTCCACACCCTGGAGTAGTTAGGGATGATGAAACAAACTGTTGACCGCATCAGTAAAGAGGGTATTGGACTCAAGATCAAGGCTTAATACTTCAACAAAAAAAAGTAGCATTTTATTCCATGAATCCAGAACTGGAAGGTTTAGTTTGTCCACAAGATTAGAAAAACAATTTTATGAAAACATCAAATCTATGCTATTCTTTATCTATTGGAGGTAGCATGAAATTGGGGATTTGTTTTTAAAAATCAGGTTTTTTTCCCCATAACAAACAAGCATGCTTTTTCACAAAAAAATCATGAATAAAATACAACACGCACAAAGATAAGCAAGTATTACACATGCAAACACACAAAGATTACATTTTAACATGGAAAAGGTAACAAAAATGCTAAGAGATGACAAATAAGATGCATGGAAGTGATATGAACATATTTAAGTGAAGAAAAATATGTTGGAGTTGTCAAGACAACATTTTTATGTTATAAGACTTCTTAAAATGCAAGAAGTTATAAGACTTCTTGAAATGCAAGAAAATGTATGAATATACTTAATGCATGTTATGAAAACATTTAAACATGTGTTAAGCACATGAAAATATATGAAAACATACCAAAAAATGCATAAATAAGGGGCTGTTTTGATGATAGAATGAAAGACAATATATTTCATCTACCATGCAACATCAAGGCATCAAGAGAACAACAACATCCAAATACTACCATAGACAAGGTAGCAACGATGCATAAGTACCTTAGAAGGGTCATTGTAATATAGAGAGGTCACTAAGATGATGAAAATGTTAAAAAATCAGAGAATATGCAGAGTCAAGTAAAGAAAATATATCGAAAGTTTCAAGCTTTAGCCTTTTCTCTGAGCAGCAATTTTGAATGCACCTTTTTTAAGGTTGAGTAGTAAGAGAGTGATGAAAATAGGGGGCTTTATAGTTAGGTATTGATAAAAGGGCATCTTGAAAAGGAATATGAGTGAAATGGATTTTTTTAAAAGAATTTTGATGATAGTTTTGAAGGGTTCTGAGAATGGAGAAAAATTTTTGGTTTTTGGTGGCTGGAGAAGATTAAAGGAATATCTGAAGTGGTTGTTTTTCTTTTAAGAAATGCTTTTTAAGGTAGGGTTCTCCTTCAAATGAGTTCAAGGTTGGCTTCCATAGCCATGTGACTGTGAAGATAAAAGATGAAAAAGAAGGCATTTTGGGGTTTTGATGCATGTACCGTATGCAGAGATAAGATATTATGCTCAGCTACCATGAAAACCTATTGTTTGCTCAATAGAAAAGTTTAGCCTTAACCTCTGACAAATTGCATAATGTCATGAAATGTGCTTTGTGATTAGCTATTTGGGCCTTAAAGTTTTGTTTAAATCTAATCACTTGCCTAAATATGAAGCCTAGTGTGACTTTTGATGATTTTTGATGCAAGAAACGTTTAAATCAGATTTTGAATCAGTGGTGCAACGGCTGAAAAATGGCTCAAACTAGGCAAAAATGCCTTTGTGTATTGATACACAAGGCTATTTTTACCCGTGAGTATCGATACAATGAAGCATGTATCAATACCAAGAACAAAACTTTGTTTCCACTCTCGGGACTTGAAGGTATGTGTTGATACTTCATGAACTTGTATCAGTACTCAAGCTTGTGTATCGATACATTTTGCTAAAAATCATAACTATAGCTACTGCCAAGGTCTATATCAGTACAATCATGATGGGTATCGATTCATCTCATTAGGTCTCGAGACCAAACCCCCATGTATTGATACTACACATAAAAAATCAATTTTTTGGCTATGCAAAAGCCTCGTATCAATACTTATGCACTGATATAACTTGTACGTACCTATGGATTCTTGAATTACCTCACTTTGACCTGTGTACTCATTTGAATGACTCTAGCGACACCTTGTCTATTGACCTTCGATCTCTCATTTTTATATTTTTCTTTAATGTGACTGATTGGTATTTTAGACCTCCTAAAATGCCTAGCGTCATGTCACCTAATAGTGGCTGGCGACATGTCACTCAGCAGTCACCCTCAATTTATTTTTATTCTCTGATTTATCACCTTTCAATTATGTCTCTAGATGCCAAAAATTGACATGGACAAAACGAGGTGTTACATTTCGTATCCTATTGGAAAGCCAGAAGGATATAAAATGTTTTAATAATTTCTACATAAGAATGTTAGAAATATTCTTAAAATCTCAAAGATATTACATTAAGCCTAAAATGAAAAGTTTTTCTAAATACCCTTAAAATTTTTTAACTTTACAATTTAGTCCCTATACAAAATTAACTCATAATTAAATGCAAAAGAGAATCCAAAAAATAATGAAAATCATACCAAAGATCACATAATTAATACGACCAACCAGTATGGCCTCAATACAAAAATTTTGCAATTTTACGAATAAGTCCGTAAAATTTCTAAAATTGTATTTCACATCCTAGCAAAAAATTGAAAAAATACCAAAAATTTTAATAATTTCTATACCCCTATAAAAGACCATAAGAATGTTAGAAATATTTCAAAATAACCAAACTACCCCTAAATGAATGATTTTTCCTAATGAATTTAAAACTTTTTTTATTTTTTCAATTTACCCCCTACATAATAGAAAATCGTAAATTAACACAAAATACGTTATGAAAAACAACAAAAACCACACCAAAAATCATAAAAATGATTTGGCCAAACACTTATTAACGCAAAACAATTATTTTCAGATTTACAAAATAGTCCCCAAAATTTCCAAAATTACAAGAAAAATCCCTAAAATGTTAAAAAAAGCCTAAAACATGTTAGAATATGAAGAAAGATTGCTCACATGATACTAGAGGTCTCAACCAAGCAAGAATGGTTTTAAAGAAATATTTTCATATTTTATAGTTTAGTCCCTAAATTTTTTATTATTGCAAAATAATAAAAAAATTATCATAAAATTAAACATAAACATCATCAAAGATTCCTTATTAGATTCGACCAGCGTGGTTTTTTTAGCAAAAAATTCTTTTTCCATCACATATTTTTATAAATATTAACATGCATACATGTTAAAATTTTTACCAAGCATAAATAAGCATAAAAACATAAAAAATAATGAATAAATCAATATAAAACAACATGAAAATATTAAACAATTTTATATGAACATGTATACATGAAAATGACAATATATATATATCAATAAACATAAATCATCTTAGGGAAAATCAAACTATTTCTAAAAAAATTTTCTAAAACAACAAAATCAAAAACTTTAATCATAGCCATCATACTTGGCCTTTCAACATGAATCAAAATTCATCAACATAAGTATTCATTTGGCTCATTAGAAAGAAGAATCAAACAAAAAATAACGAAAAATTAAGAATTTTACAAGAATTTTACCTTAGAAAAGCTTAAAATTTCATATACCTTAGCGTTTTTTTTTTTTCACTTCCTAAAACCTAAAAGTCTTAACTAATGAAAACCATCCCTTATTTATAGGGGATGGAAGTTGACGAATGCCTCCAAGAAAAAGCCTTGGCCAAATGCGTCCTTGAAAATTCTAGAATTTTTTTCTTTTTTATTTATTTAATATTTATTTTCTCATTAGTGATTTTTTTAATTTTAATTTGATTTAAATTAGTTGTTTTTGTCATTTTGTGCATTATGTCATCCATGACACCATCAAGGTCTAGAAAATTTTGGAGGATATGTATATAATATGTAAAATTATAGCATAAAAATTAGTTAGAAGGATTAAATTGTAAAAATTCAAAATTATGTGAAATAAAATTTGATATAAATTTAATTTAATCTAATAACAAAAACAATTTTAATGTTTAGGAATAAAACATTAAAATTTACAAATTCATAAAATTTCATGAGAAAAAATCTTACCAAGGGAAATTGTTATATGTAAAAAATGCAAAACTCAAATAAATTGACTTTTGCAAAAGCTAATTTATTATGAATTAAAAAATAATACTTAAAGAATTTTAAAAATTAAAATGTAGGAAAAATGCTATTGAAAAATATTTACATAGTAGAAAAATCCATATCTTGGAAACAAGAAAAATTCTGAAAAACAAAACTTGTAAAATAAATTAAATTTTAAAAAATGATTTTATATGAATTTAACAATAATATTTGAAGAATTTTAAAAATTATGAACTCAGAAAAATCTTTCCGAAAAAATTTACAGAGTAAAAGATTCCGTATTTTGGAAATTAGAAAATTTCAAAAATATGTTCAATTTTTATAAAAATGAATCTTATCTAACTCATCGATCAAAATTTTAATTTATAAAAATAATAAAATGGAAAATATAACATTGAAAATAATTTTTATCAAAAAAATTTCACGAGTATGACACTCACAGTACTATGAAAAATTCAAAGTTAATTACTGAAATGCATAAGTTTACACATTATGCTATAATATGCCAATATGAATTTTCAATGAATATTTCTAATTTCCTGGAGTGAGTATCAATATAAATACCACATTGGTATTAGTAAAAATATACGATGGTCAACTTCCCAAATTTAATGAAAATTTCTTGAAAATTTCTTAAAATGAAAAATTTAACTGTGATAACATCTGCAAAAATAAATTTCCAAAATTTACAAGTATGATATTAAAAACTACTTATTTTACCCTGATATTCATTTTTTTACCAAGATTTGCTATCTATGACCCTTGAAATGGCACTAATTTTGTCATATGCACTTATGGTCATTTAAGCACAACTAAATAGTTTTTAAAAATGTCCATTCCATTTAAAGGAGATTTACCCCTACTAGGATAAGTACCTAATTTTTTATCTTAATTTTTTTTGGATTATTAGAGAATGCGCTTAAACAAAATTAAGAGTCTACAGAAAGCACAGTGTTACCCAGTTTACTGAGACTAGTCAGGCAAGAAGAGAAAAAAATCTTGCCTTACAAATAACCTATTGAAACTATGAACCTTAAGAAAAAGAAGATAAAAAAAAGGTTAAGATAGGAACCTCTATAAACTTATAAACCCAAAACAAATTGATCAACCTCCTTTAGGAAGATCAGGATGTATTCGTCGGTCCTACCAAGACATGGCAGGGGTAAACACTGACATAATGGTTTATAGACTTCCCTTAAAACATGAGTGCAAACCCATACAACAAAATCTTAAGAGAATGAAATTGGAGATGCTTCTGAACATTAAAGAAGAAATAAAGAAGCAATTTGAAGTGGGATTTCTCAAGGTAGCTAAGTATCCCGAATTGGTAGCTAGCATTATCTCGGTTCTTAAAAATGATGGTAAGGTGCAGATCTACATAGATTATAAGGACTTAAATTGAACTAGCCCTAAAGACAATTTTTTTAGCTTATAGCGATACCCTAATAGACAATACCACCAAAAAGTCCTTATTTTCCTTTATGGATAGATTTTTAGGCTACAATCAAATTAAAATGGCACCTGAAGACATGGAGAAAACTACATTTATGCCCATGTAAGGTACCTTTTACTATAATGTTATGCCTTTCAGACTCAAGATCGTTAGGACAATTTATCAAAGAATAATGCTAACATTATTCCATAACTTCATGCATAAAGAAATAGATGTGTATGTAGATGATGTGATTGCCAAATCCCTAAAAGAGATTGAACATGTCAGCAACTTTTGCAAACTCTTCCAATGGCTACACAAATATCAACTCCAACTAAATCCAACCAAATGAACCTTCGGTGTTTCCTTTGGCAAACTATTAAGCTTTATTTAAGTGAACAAGGAATTAAAGTTAATCCCGACAAGGTCAAGGCTAGCCCAAACCTGCCATTGCCTCATCCCTAAAAAAAAGTAATAAGTTTCCTTGAAAGACTAAACTATATAGCCAGATTAATATACTAGTTAACCGATAAATGTGATCTAATTTTCTACCTAGTCCAAAAATAGAACCTTGGTGAATGGAATTATGAGTGCCGATAAGCTTTTGACAAGGTTAAGAGTTACTTGTCAAGCTTGCCAGTCTTGTGTCATCGGTGCTCGATCGACCGTTAATCTTATTTATGTTAGTTTTCAACAAGTCTATAGGCTGTGTATTGGGTTAACATGATAAGCAGGGGCAGAAAGAACAAGCTATCTACTACCTAAGCAAGAAATTCATGAAGTATAAAATAGCTACTCTACAGTCAAGAAGTTATGTTGTGCTCTATCTTGGACAGCTCGAAGGTTAGGGCAATACATGTTATATCACACTGCATGGTTGAATGCTAAACTGAACCTAATTAAATATCTATGTGAAGCTATTACTTTGTTAGGAAAGTTTGCCTAGTGACAAGTCTTGCTCCATGAATATGACATCATTTATGTAAGCTAGAAAGCCATCAAAGCTAGTTTGATAGTCGAGTTCTTGATAAGCTGAGTCGAAGAGAACTATGAACCATTAGACTTTGAATTCCCAGATGAAGACCTAATATACATATCTAAACCAAAATATGGCAGCTATAGCACCCAAACTTGGAAAATGTATTTCAATAGAGCCTTACATGCATTGAGGCATAAAATCAGGGCTATTCAAATCTCATCAAATAGAGATTATTATCTCTTCACTGCCAGACTAAACTTCAACTACACCAATAATGTAGTTGAACAAGAAATGTGTATTAGGGCTCTATATGGCCATTAAAAGTGGTATCAAAACTTTATAATGTATGAGGACTTCGCTTTAATACTTTATTAACTCCAAAAAGAATGGGAAACATGGATGCTAAGCAATTCTAGTGCTAGAGGCTAATCAATGAACTAAAACAATAACTTGATGAAATTAGCTTCCAGTATTACCTCAGAAAGACAACCAAGTGGCAAATGCTCTAGCAACCCTGGCCTCTATGTTTGAACTAACTTGAGAGTTAGAAGTTACACCTATCCTAATGAGTATTCATGAAGCACCTGCCTATTGCCATAGCATATAAGAAAAAAAAGATGGGCTGCCATGGTACTATGACATTTTTCATTACATTTGAGACCAACGATACCCAAAGCATGCTATAAAAACTAATAGTGAACTATTCAAAGAATGTCTACAAATTTTGTTTTGGACGACGAAGTCCTATACAAAAAAGGTTGGGATTAAACATTACTCTAATGTGTTAATGCCCTTGAAGCTAAGAGAATTCTGGAAAAGATCCCTAAAAGAATCTGTGGTAATCGTGCTAACAGACATAGAATGGCAAAATAAGTCATGAAGTATGGATATTATATGTTGATACTTAAAAAAGGTTGCATTGACTATGCCCAAAAATGCCACAAGTGCCAAATTTATAAGGATAAAATCCACATCCCATTTTACCCCTACATGTCATGATGGCTCTATGACCTTTCCTTATCTAGCGCATGGATATGGTTGGACCCGTCATTCCCAAAGCTTCGAATGGGCATCACTTCATTTTGGGTGCCATTGATTATTTTACCAAATGGGTAGATGCAATTTATATTCCAACGTCACTAGATCTGCTATGTGTACGATTGTGAAAAAAGACATTATCTGCAGATATGGACTCTCTAAACAGATCATTGCATATAATGCACGCAACTTGAACAGCAAATTAATGGAAATAATATGCTCCTAGTTCAAAATCAAGCACCATAATTTAATGCCTTACCATCCAAAAATGAACATGGTGATCGAGGCAGACAACAAAAACATAACGAAAATAGTTGATAAAATGGCTTGAACTTATAAAGATTGGCACAAAAATAAAATGATAGTCTAATTTCCATTGGAGCTACCCTGTTCTCCCTAGTTTAAGGGATAGAGGCAGTCTTGTCTGTCGAAGTTGAAATAAGGTTTTAATGGAATCACAACCTAAGGAAGTTGAATGGGTTAAAAATCGATACTAACAACTTAGCCTTATAAATAACAAGAGAGTGAAAGCTATCTATCATGAATAGATGTATCAAAGCTTATGATAAGAGCTCATAATAAAAAAGTTCATCCTTATCAATGTAAAGAAAGAGACTTAGTACTCAAAATTACTTTTTCAATTCACAAAGGTACTAAAAAAATGGACCCTAAAATGGAAAGGTCATTGTATGGTTAAGTGAGTTTTCTTTAGTGGAGCATTGATTCTAACTGAGATAAAAGACAATGGCCTGCCTAAGCCCATCAACTCTAATTTGATCAAAAAGTATTACCCTGAAAAGATCTTTTGAATGGAAATCTACAAAGGCATTGTTATCTTTGGAAGAGTCACTTAAGCAACCAAACTTTACCCTTGTCTTAACATAATCAAGGTCGATATAACTTAGCAAAACCATCCTCCATTAGAATACCAAATTTTGGCCTAACCTTCTCATTCTATCTTAAGTTTACCAAACCTACTTCTACCCAATCTCGAAGGAAAATGATTGTATCTACCTTAGCTTGAGGTAACAACCATAGAGCAATTGGAGAGATTTCTTAAAAAATGTCTAACACTAAAATATTGGTTATTTGAGAGAAGTCTTCAAAAGTACTCAACAGAAAACTCATGTCATTAACATCATAAGGACCAATTATTGGAAAAATTAATCTTTAACTCTCTTTGTCCCTTCTAGAATGTTCAATGAATTGTATTTTTTCTTCCAAAAATGAAATATAACCATTTTATTTTTTGAATCTCCCTTTTTTGTACTTACATGCCATATTACATCATACTTGTAATATAATAGTGATTGATAGGTTATACAAAATTGATAATCGGATTTCTTAGTATTACTTCCAAAAAGATAAAACTTTGTAGGAAAATCTTCTCAGATTCAAAAAGCTAAGAATGGATTTTAGAACCATAACCAGACATACCCTTCACACTACCTCCATATTAAGAAAAAGTCATCAAAGACGCCCTCGATAAACCTTAGCCAAAAGGTAGAGCCAAATCAATGATCCTCAACCCTTATCATCAAACCATATTTTTATTAGTGAATTAAGACCATCAAATGTATCCTTTCAAGCATGTCAAAAACTAACTTGCCAAGTCTATTAACCTACTATTACAAGCTAATTAGACTCTTCTTACGCATCATAAGTTACCTCAACCTTACATAACCTCAACCATTTGAAAAACCTTTTAAACATTAAGAGTAGAGTCAGTAAGCCTTAAAACACAAGACACTCGATAATATTTAAATATGAAAGGTGAGTTAAAATTTCAAAGCAAATTTGCCAGATTGGGCTTTTAAAATCATCATGTTTGCATCACTTAAATGTGCATTTACATCTTTATGCATCATCCATGCTATAATTAACATCTTTCAGGTATAAACTCTTATTCACAAAAGCCAAACCAGAAAAGAGCCTTTGATACAAAATTTTGTTTTTAAAAAGTCCCAAAAGGCTCCAATTACGGTACCTAAACTACCTATAAAGAGCTAGATGCCTTTTTCTTTTAGTCTACAAAGAGTTAGATGTCTTTTTTCTTTTAGTCCACAAAGAGCTGGATGCTTATTTTTCTTTTAGTCCAGAAATAGCTAAATGTCTTTTTTCCTTTTCTTTTTTCCTTTTAGTCCATGAAGAGCTAGATTTTTTTTCCTTTTAGCCTATAAAAAGCTAGAACTTTTTTTCCTTTTAGTCCACGAAGAGCTAGATGCCTTTTTTTCTTTTTATTTACAAAGAGCTAGACACTTTTTCTCTCTTAGTCCATAAAGAGCTGGATGTCCTGTTTCTTTTAGTCAGTAAAAAGCTAGATTTTTTCCCTTAGTCCATAAAAAGCTGGATGTTTTTTTTTCTTTAGTCCATAAAGAGCTAGATGCTTTTTTTTCGTTTAGTCTATAAAAAGCTTAACATTTTTTCCTTTTTAGTCCACAAAAAGCTGGACGCCTACCTGCCTCAGTCCACAAAGAGTTAGATGCATACTTACTTCAGTCTATAAAAAGCTAGATGTTTACCTACCGTAATCCATAAAGAGCTAGATGCCTACCTACCTCAGTCCATAAAGAGCTAGATGCCTATCCATTTCAATATACAAAGAGCTGGACACTTATCAAGTTAGTTTACAAAAAGTTAGACGCATACCTACTTCAATCCATAAAGAGCTAGACACTTATAAAGTCAAAGCCTACATTAGTTGGTGCTAGTCTAGGGTGTTAAACCTAGGAAACTATAAACCTAGTGGTGAGGTCAATTAAAATTTTCTTATCAGTTGGGATCCTTTCCAACACACTCAGCCTATTTTAACATAATACTAGCCTTCATTTTCTCATAAGCACTCATAAGGTAATGTTGTACCCTGGATAAAATAGTGTCTATTTATCTTTCCCTATTCTTGATGCTCAGTAACGACCAAAGAGGGGCAGCTATAGACATTTTTTTCTTGAGCCAACATTTGAGGTATCAGAAGTCATCGTTCGAGGCACCATCAAAGTCATTTGAAGAAGTATGGGTCAAGTTCCCAACATTTTCTGTGAAAGTAAAGAGTTTAATGAGTCAAACATAGGAAAAATCCTTATTTTTTGTATGTGTCTTGATACAAAGGCTTGAGCTATTGATACAAGGCCCCATGTCATTCAAATTCCAAGATTTTGCTATTTATATCAATACCAAAGGCGTTTGTATCAATACAAAATTATTTCATAGCTAAAATTATTATTTTTGGCCAACAAATATCGATACAAGAATGTATATGTCGATAGAAAAAGTTGGGTATTGACACAAACTTGTTCTTATTGATACACCATGCATTGTATTGATACTAAATTCAAAGTACCAATACATTCTGGGTTTCTTTGCTTAATGCATTAATACATAAGGTTATTTTGGCCTATTTTGAGACATTTTTCCTTTCTTCATACCATGGCTTCAAAACTTAAATTTGATCACAAAATTATCCTCAGAAAGCATCCAATATCATACATAATTTCACATAAATCATGTGAATCTAATTCTAGGCTCTTAACATTGTATTAACACATTTTGGAAAAGCTAATTGAGCTAGGCATGAGAGTATTTCATTAGAAAATCTAGAGTTATAAAGGATAAACATGAGACTACTCATCTAATTTGCTAACATATGAATTGTTTTGCCAGTAAGAGTCAAAGATAACCAATTAAATGCTAGAAGGTTTCACCCTGGTATAATGAATCATCAAATTGTATATACCAAAAATCTTATATGCCCTTATTGCTAGGTTATCTTAGTGGATATAATCCAATCTTTACTTAGCTAAATAAAAGGAAAATGAGGAAAATTTTCACATCAGCCACTAAAAAAACCCTAAAGCTTTTGCAAAAATTACATTCTCATAGCTCCATTTTCACCTTTCCAAAACCTCTATTTCTCTAATCTTTAGCCTAAAACTATCCTTCAAAGCCATCATAACCAAAACTCTATCTTTTTATTCTTTTCTTGCTAATCTATATCAAAGAAAAGGAAAAAAAATAAGCTAGAAGTTGTTGGAGTGCTATTTAAGGATATTGCTAGAAGTTCAAGCTTTCATTAGGGTATATTTTCTATCTTTTATTTTTTATTTTTCTTCATCATCATCATAGTACTGAACCCCTATATTTCCATGGCCTATAAGGTTTCCATGTATTATTGTGGCCTTATTTATGGTAGCCTTAGGATTTTGATGACTTTCTTAATGCTTTAATGGTGTATTGATGAGTAAAATGCCATATTTCTTCTTAACATTAAAACAGCCCCTGCCCTAGTATTCTTGCTAGGTTTTTCTTTATCTTAAATTCTCATTTCATGTGTGAATACTTAGCCTAGAATATTTCAATCTTGACCATGCCTTGAGATGTATTTTCATAATGATTTTCTTATTGAAGTGCATGGATAGCTTACTATTTTCAGTAGTTATTCATGTTTAATATCTTCATTTAGTTTTGTTCATTATATATTTATTGAAATGCCTCAACGATACTTGCAGAAGTTTGTTTTCAAAGAAAACCCCTGTAAAGTCTATACTAACGTCAATCAACGGGGATTATTATGGATTTAAGGTTTTCAATACATTGGTTCTCCAATTTTAAGGATATATCAAAATAAATGTTTGGAATCATGGCTTCATTAGGCCAAATAAATTCTGTATTAATCCAAAATAAAAAATGCTTTTAAATATTTAGTTTAGGCCTTGTTTCAAGGTTATCATTACTATTGTTGGGGATAGGGGGTGGTTCGACAATTTATTTTATAAGAGTTGGACTGGTCTATTACTTCACTACTATGGACCTCAGTGATTGGACATTTGCATATCCAATGCTTTAGCATGTGATCATAGAAGCCTTAACCTAAAGAACCCCCTATTTTAATACTGCCAGTATAATGAACCCTATTTAAAAAATTAGTTTTGGACATAAAATAAGTTCTTTTGCAATTTTCTAGCATTTTTCATGGAAAAAGCTTCAAATAACCTTTATAACAATACCTTCTTTAGCCCTAGATCATTTCAGATGTAGAAGTTATTATAGACACCTCATTTTGTCCAAACCGATTTTTAGTATCTTAAGAGTTAGGGAAAGGGTGACAAAATAAAAAAATAAAAATAAAGCTAGGGGACTAAAATGCCTATGGACCACTTTAAAGAAAAATTAAAAAATAGGGCAATTTTCCTCTTTTTGTGACCAAGATAAGATAGCTCGAGGAACCTACGATATGTACGGGTCATATGGGTGCTTAAACACTGTCACAAGGCTTTCACATTACCAAAATTTTGAATTTCCATGTGTAGTATCCATACATGAGGGTTTGGTATCAATACCTAATGTGTGCTATCGATACCTAGCATGATTGTATCGATACAAGTCTTGGCAGTAGCTAAAATTATGATTTTTGGTGAAATGTATCTGTGGACACCTTATTTTGTCCAAGCTAAGTTTTAGCAATCTAAAGCATGGACGTGAGAGGGGGTGATGATTGCCAAGTGAAAATTTTGAGGAGGTCAAGAAGGCTTAGGGATCATATCAAAGGTATATACAAAGATGTGGCATTAAATGATGTAGTTCAAGGTATCCGGGGACAAAAGATATGAGAAAATTCATAATTTCAACATGCCAAAAATTTGAAATGTCCCCATTTGTATTGATACAACATGTAGATGTATCGATACATAAGCCTCGGTAACGATATAAGATCTCATGTATCGATACTAGGCCATGCCAGGACCAAAACATGCATTCTGTAAAGAAATGTATCGATATAGTGGTTCATAGTATCGATACAATGGTTCATGGTGTCGATACCATCAAGGTTTTTAGACCAAATATATTGATACATTATGCAATGTATCGATAAATGTAGGCTATTTTCACGGTCTAGGCATTTTTTACTCATCCACCATTGATCAAAAACTCGACTTTACTTATTTTTTTACATCAACAAAGATTAAAACACATATCCGATTATGAATTTAGACTTTTGAATTAATCATAACATTTTTTTGAAGTTTAAATTTGATCAAAAAAGGTCAACATGATCACCCTACTCCCTAACTTGTTAACCAATATCACCATCAGCCATATTATTTGCTAGAAAATCATTTCAGCATTTAAACTAGCCACCCTATACCTATTACATTGGCAGTAAGTTGCTCCCTACAGCCAGCCTATAGCCACCATGCTGATATCACCTTGTCCCCCTTGAAAAATTGCTAAGAACATCTCCAATTTGGCTCCAAAAGGCTGGTATAAATGGACCACCTCTATCTTAGCAGAAAAAGGTTAGATTCCAGCTTATCTCAGCTTCCAAAAAACATATTCACACATCAAAAAAACCAAATCCCGTAGCTCTTCACTCACTTTCAACCTCTGCACATTCTAAAATCACCCTCATCGATACCAGAACCAAAACCTCATTGTTTCTCTCTTTTCTTGGTTATTTACTATTAGGAAAAGAGAAAAATCAAGTCGTCTCTGTTGCTTCAACTATTTGGCCAAAGTTGAAGTTTTATTGGTATAACTTCTTACTTTATCACTGACATTTTCTATTTTTTAGCATCTTCATCCTTTTAGTGAGCTCTCCATGTTTCCATCACCTTCTTAGGATTATCACGCATTATTATGGCTTTTGGTTATGGTAGTTTAGGATTTGGATGCCTCAATGCCTCTTTAGTATGCAAAATACCTTATTTCATCCCCATTAGTTTGATCCCTCTTGCTCATGCATTTTAGGCCATATCCATGCATCTTGTTATCCTTATTTCATGTCTGAATCATTAGCCTAGCACATTT
>JBBYHO010511893.1:0-20113 GCA_038382025.1 Adansonia gregorii | reverse complement strand
TTTAATTGTTAAGTTAATTATTAAATTGACTAATTTTCACGGACTATTTTAAATTATCATCCTTGAATAATATCCTCTCGTATATAACACTTATATACATATTCAAGGTTACGTAGATAATTATGAAATTTCTGTGATATTCATAAAGTATTCATTTAATGCATGCACTTAAGTTAATCAAATTATTTATTAAAAATAAATAATGTTTGTTACATCATATACTTTAGGGCATATATCCAATAGATACAAGGGGTTTTTGTATCGATATAAAGTTCATTATATCGATACAAGCTAGGTTTTTGTTCATCGTACTAACACATGTCTCTAAGTATCAGTACATGCCTTAAGTATTCTAAAAAAATACTTAGAAAAATATGCAATTTGGCATTCCAAAACCCATGATTTTATGTTCTAATGCAAACTTTTGAATTTAAACATTTAAAGTTCATATGAATAATCAAAGTTTGGTTTGGAATAACTTTTTAAATCAAGGTTGATTGAATTAGCATATTTATTCACATAAGTAAGATAATATGCAACTAAAAGATTTTATTCAAACCACATATACACAAGTTTAAAAAATATTTTCAATGTTTACCAACCTTGTTTGATCCATAAATCATGAACTTATAAAATAATCAAAAATCCTAGGTCTCATGCAAGTATAATTGAATATGAAGTATTAAAGAGATTTAAGAACTTGCCAAGGCATGTTTATGGCATCATATCTTATAAGTAAGCTCTAAGTGCTCCCTCTAATGATATGCATATAATTTAGTCATGCAATAAAGCTTCGTAATGACTTATGGCA
The DNA here is from genome assembly GCA_038382025.1 of Adansonia gregorii. Classification (NCBI taxonomy): domain Eukaryota; kingdom Viridiplantae; phylum Streptophyta; class Magnoliopsida; order Malvales; family Malvaceae; genus Adansonia; species Adansonia gregorii. The sequence goes on along the minus strand of JBBYHO010511893.1, from coordinate 19,302 downwards.
TGAAGTTTAAGAAAATCAACCTTCTATCTATAAATTATTCTTAAATTATGCTTCATAACAATATTTCACAAATCAATTTAACATATTATCATCAAGAACTAATTCATTAACTGCATGCACATTTAAGCTCATAATCGCTCAAAATGTAAAGCATGAATTTTCATTAAACCCATTTATTAAAAACAAATATTTTTTTAAATTTAATAAAGCATTAATAATCACCACATGAATAACCAATACACATATCAAGATTTTAAAGCTTAGAGGTTACCCATCACACTTTTTTATGTGTCTAGAGCATCCATTCGTGTTGCGTTGCTCCTTATTGCTCAGCGCACCTACAAGAGACTTTCACTTAGGTTTTTGGTACCCAAATTTCTTTGGGTCCATGAATGTTAGTCTCAAAGCCTCTTGTTCCCTTAGGAACCTATACTTGCCTAACTTTAAATTATGTCATTTTCTTGATAGGACAAGTATGCAAATTATGATCATTAAAATTATAATGTGAGCACTTGGTCATATAAACTGGAAAAGATTTGTCCAAAATGATTTTTTTTCTTGTTCCAAGCTTTCAATCTTTCTTTTCAAGTCAAAATTGGCTTTCTGTAAAATCTTAATTCTTAGTTGGAGTCATTAAAATCATTTTTCAAATCTTTGTTTTCATTCTCTAAAACAAGTTTTGATTTCAATAATTAAGCATTTTCAACTTTTAATTTTGAAATTATTTTCTTGTGTTTAGAGTTCATTTCCTCAAGCTCAACTACAAGATCATCAAAAGCATCTTGTAACTCATTAAATGTAGAGGAATTTAAATTTAGAGGATTTGAGTTTACCTTAGGCTCATCAAGAGCCATGAAACAAAGGTTGCCAATTTGGTCTTCCTTGGAATCATCATCAACGGAAGAGTCACTTTTGCTCTAAGTTGCTACAAATGCTTTTTTCAATAATGGGCAATCAAATTTGACATACCTCGACTCATTATAATTATAGCACACTACCTTGTTAACCTCTTTAGATTGGGATGATTTGCCTTTATCTATTTTCATGAATTTCTTAAATTTCTTGGTAGATATGATCATCTCCATATTTTCACCATCTTCATCACTATTATCCTTTTCTTCACTTATGGAAGCCTTCAATGCAACTCCAACTTTTCTTGGTTGTTTCTTTTCATGATTTATCTTTTTTTTTATGTGAAAAGTGATCCGATGAGCTCATCTAAGGCAAGAAGATTAAGGTCCTTTAACTCTTCAATTGTAGTCACTTTAGCTTCCCATGACTTAGAAAGGCTATTCAACATTTTCTTGACCATTTCCTTATTAGGATACACCTTTTTGAGACCCTTCAAGCCATTTACAATATCCGTGAATCCATCGAACATCTTTTGATGCTCTCTTCTAGTTTTATTTTGAACATCTCATAATTAAGAGTGAGCATGCTTATCTTGGACTTGTTAACTTTATTGGTCCCTTTATGTGTGATAGCCAACTTATCACATATCTCTTTGGCATTATTACATAAAGACACCCTATTGTATTGGGGCCTAATGCACAAAAAAATGCATGCATGGCCTTGGCATTGAGTTGGCCATCTTAGTGTTTTTCTCATCACATTCCCATTCTTCTTTGGGAACTTCAAGATCACCTACCATCTTCGTTGGAATGAGTAAGCCTTTCATAATTATCTTCCAAACTTGATAATCATTTGCGTGGACAAATAACCTCATCACTGTCTTTCAATATGTGTAATCTTCACCATTGAAGAGAAGAGGCCTCACGACTGAATGTCCTTCTTGGCCCATACATAAAATATCACCATTAGCCATTTGCTTGGTCTTTTGCTGATCTTTGCTCAAGGATGTTAAGCCTATAGGAATTAAACATAAGCTTTGATACCAATTGTTAGACCTTTTCATGGTGAATAAAATCAAAAAGGGGTGAATTGATTTCTCAAAATTTTAGTAAACTAGAACTGAGAATTCTAAACAATAAACTTTGGACTACAAGTTAGTGAATAAACAACTAAAGACAAGGGAAAAAGAAGCAAACTCAATGATTTATAGAGGTTCAGCCTTAATTGGCTACGTCCTCTACCTTGGCTTCACTTGCCTCAGATTTTCATAATTCACTAACTTAAATTGTCTACCTTTCAAGGACAAGGTATAACTCTTACACTCTCTATTTTTCAAGGCTAGGATAGAAACCTCTACCCCTTATCTTTTATGGCTAAGATAGAACCCTCTCACACTACTTTTGAAGGCTAAATAAAAACCTTCTCTACTTTTTAATGACTAAGTAGTAACCTCTAAAGGTTAGATGTTTATAAAAATTTGGGCTCAAAGGAAATATGTATCTAAAGATACAAAATGAAGAATACAAAAATAGGAAGAATTAATCCTATACAAAGATGAACTACTTAGTGAAAATGATGGAAAGGATGAAAGATTTGACTTTAAGCACAATTCTCTTGGTTCTTGTTCTTGTTGAAGGTGTCGGAGTGGCTTATATATACCCTTGATCATGTTTATACCTATTGGGAACATTTGGTTAAGGAATATAATCATTGGAGCCTCTAAAATGTCATTTCCCATTGTTCCTCATACCTCTTTATTGATACAATTGAATGTGTATCAATACATTGTGTTTAATGGTCTAAAATATAACTGTTAAACAATCTTGTATCGATACAAAAAGATCTATCTTAATACATGAAAAATGATTTATGCATTTTAAGGTTATCTAGCTATTACCAAGTATTGTACAATACATAAACAGAGTGTATCAATACATTTATATGAAAATCAATTTTAAACGGCTTTCCATGACTTTAAAACATGTAAAACTTATCTCAAAAATGTTTTATATAAAAATATGTATTAAAAACACATTTTTGAGTGCTTACAAGAGTTAAAATGCATTTTAGTATTTTTCAAAGTGTTTACAAAATATTTCATGGAAAAATACCTATCTTGAAAATAATTAAACTCAAACTAATTAAGCTTAATTTTTAGTTATATCAAAACTATGATTATTTCGAAGCTAATATAGCTAACATTCCTTATGCATCTTCTTTGGGTAGTATCATGTACGATATGCTTTACACACATTTGGATATTTGTTAGTGATTGGCATTATAAGTTGATATTAGTCAAATTCTAATAACAAGCATTGGTAGGCTATGAAACATATACTCAAGTATCTTAAAAGAAGGAGAAACTATATGTTGGTATATTCTAAAAGGGACCTAACACCCATAGGATATACATATTCAAACTTCCAAATTCGTAAGAACTCAAGGAACTTGACTTTAGGACCTATATTTAACCTAGGAAGAGGTGCCATTGTGTGGAAGAATGCTAAACAAACTTGTATGGCTAACTCCACAATGGAAGCTAAATATGTGGCTATCTTTAAAGCATCTAAGGAAGTGACTTGGCTTTGCTAGTTCCTTGGAGACCTTAAGGTAATTCTTTGTATGGATGACCTCTTACATTTTACTATGATAATAGTGCGACAATAGTAAATACCAAGGAATCTGGATAAATAGATAGGGAGTACCATATAATAAGAGAGTTGGAGATGGATGAAGTTGTTGAAGTTAACAAAATCATGTCTGAGGACAACCTAGCTAATCCTTTTACTAAAACTCTAGTGGCTAGGAGTTTTGAAAGACACATGAATGGTATAGGGATAAAGATATGACTGATTGACTCCCTTAGAGCAAGTGGGAATTGTTAGAAATTGTTAGGAATACCTTATGGATGAAAGACATTATGATGTATTTCACTGGTTTGAATTGTTATTCATATTATATATTTTAGATTTCATTATATCATTTGCTATTATGTCCTGATCTAAATTTACATGTTAAAGTAAATGTAAACAAATATCACTTGTTAGCTACTTATGTTTATAACGTTAAAATGTTGCATACAATGGATGCCTTATATGTGGGAAGACAACATTCTAAGTTAAGTAGTATAAATCAATAGTCTATAGTTTATAGGGCTAATATGGGCAATTAACTCATGTTAAGACTATTAAGTCATCTAAATCCAATAGGGGAGATAACTTGTCTTGGTCTTTATAGTGGGTTGACACTTAAGTAGAGACATAGATATATTGCCTAAAGGTGGTGATATATTAGACTGGGCCAGAATACAATTAATCCATTAATAAGTTCATTTACTTAGATTAATTAACTTTTGATGTTCATTGTGTAATTACATTAATCTTGAGTAAGTAATTAACTCCATGTGTATAACTTATCCACTTTGACACTCCAAAAGCTAAAGTGTCTCGAAGTAGTAAACTACTAGATCAGTTCTGGGTAACTCATACTTAGCTTTACTCATCCTATAAAGAGTTAAGATTATCTTCTTAAAAGGCATTATACATGATAGCAAAAATGGACAAGGCTTTGGTAATTTGTTTATCAAACAGTAGAGTTGTGCACATGTGATGAACATCATATTCACATATAGAGCAACATGGAACTTTAAGATAAAGTGACAACGAGGTAAAGCAAACTTTGACCTTAAATTAATCATGGATATTATATGCGGGTGTTACACAAAGAACAAGGTCATTAGACTAAAAGCTATTTATAAAGTTTACATGATACAGTATATAATTAGGAGTACAATCTTAGGTTTTTAGTGGTATGCTCTTAGATTAATAATTATGTAATTAGGTATTTAGTATAGAATAATTAATACATAGATTATTGGAGCCTAAATATATATGTCCAACTGGTCCCTCAACTAGCTCAATATAATTCCTTAACGGACGATTATCGAACGAAAAACTCGAAGTCAGATGATTTTCAATATGGTGAAGTAGGATGTTGAATTCACTTACTTTAAGAATAGGGGCATTTTCTTCAATAAATAAATGAAAACGATTTTTTGGTGTTATTTATTTAGAATATATATTTAATCTGATTAAATATTTATTTAGACAAGAATTAGTAATTTAAATTAATTATATTTATCTTTTGGTAAATATAAGAATTAATTTATATTAAAAAATATTGAAAATTAATTATTTATATAATTAATTTAATATCTATTAAGTCTTATTTACATATTTATTTATAAATTAATTATGAATAATATTCTAAATAAATTAAGAATAAGTATTTTATTTATTTAATCTTAGTTTGTGATTAAATTAATTATTTTACTATGGTTAATTTTATTTTGCTAATTAGCATATAATTATTCTATTCAAATAAAATTATCATGATTTTATTTTGATTTAGAATTGAAGTTATAAATAATTATCAGGTTAAATAAAATTAAAACTTTAATAAGAATTAATTAGTATTTAGATCAAACAGGCTAAATTCTGTAAATTAAATTTAGGCCAAAAATACATAGTTTTTTTTTTGCCATATTAGGATTGGCACCACATATCGGGCTTTATGGAAATACTAAAATAATTATTTTAATTAAAAAATTAAAATTAGGACTACATTGTCACCTGATATAAATAAGAGGCTTATGCCTAAGGTTTTTCTTTTGACTTTGGCACTACAACTAGAGATTTCCAATCACAACATCTCATGATTCTAAATCCTGTGGCACAAGGTGGTCAAAAAAGAGAATTAAGCTGTATAAAATCTGAAGTTGATCAAGACAAAGAGTGTCTATACACTTTACTATCTGGGAATTGGAGAATAGTGGAGAAGGCTAATTAGTTAAAGCTTTCACATAGATTTTAGAATTCTTGGATGGCTTCCTTAGATCTATAAATAGGTACATGATTATGAAGGTTTTATTGTATATGACTACACAATCTAAAATGATCAAATTTCAAAATTTCAAATTTCAACTACTAAGCTCTTTTGTTTTTCCAACCGGGAATAGCCCAATAAAACCAGCAACTAGAACTTAGGTATCTTATTATAATCCAATGGAAGTCATCTTATCATGAAAAGCGTGTGACTCAATAATAATGAGGGATTTCTTTATTTTATTTTATCTTGTTTTAAAGCCTCACCATATTTACATGCACAGTATTTATAATATGGCATAAAATAAATCTATTATCATGCATACTACTTGGATGATTATGGACTATCTAATGCAATTTCCTTAAGCCATCATTGGTCAACTCCAAGGTCACTACATACAATACATACAAAGTTTTTGTAAGCTTTTTGCAATCTCTCGGGCTTTATAGTGCTTTGTTTAGACCTCCATCTTCGAATTACAAAATCTTTCCTAATAATCCTAATTTTACACTTTTATAATCTAGTTACATTTATAATAAAGAAACCTCAAGTTAAATTTGAGGAGAATTAGGTGAGAAAAGAATTTACAACCCTAGAGAAAATAAAGATAAGGTAATGTTTGCAAACCCTATCTAAAATAATTATGCACCCATAAACAGTTAACCATACATCCACAACAATTATGAATATATATATATATATAAACATGTGTTTTAAATTCATGTTACCAATTTTTTAGGCTTAGATAATTGATTCATATTTAATTTAATTGAAAAAAAATTTCTTATATGATTAACATTTATTCTAATTATCTTAGAATAAATCATATTCCAAATAGGATTAATCATTTAAATTAAACAATTTTTTCAATTAATCAAATTAATTGAATTCTAATTTCATGCTTATTATATTATCTAATTTATATCTTAATCAATTTTAAAAAAAACAATAAAGTGGATAATTAGGTGTTTGATGTTACATAAGAGTTCTAATTGGATTCAACCTTTAAGAGGTGTATCGCCAACCATGCTAACTTTTAGCATTAGTTTTTCTAATTTTAATTTAATTTTATTTTTAATTTAATCTGATCATATTAAATTTTAAATCTTAAGAAAATTAAAATTTAAAGAGGATTGAGTTGGCATAATCTTAGAGGAATTCTAGTCTAACTAGGATTCTACCTAGTGGATGGCTACCTTAGCCATCCCACTCCAATTCAAACATTATTCTTTTCCTTCTACTAAACCTTTGAAAATCCAGCAAATTTATAGTAACTTTTTTCTGTCATTGATGCCGCATCAAGATCCAAGAAAGAAGACAAGATGCCATAAGCTTCAAGCATACTTGTGCGCCAGTTTCAGGCTAGAATTAAAATGTTTTCAACTGTGATTTTAGCATGATTTCTCTAAATAGTATTATGAACATTTCAAGACACTTTCAAGGTGAAAAAACAAGGAAAAAAAGCAAGAAAGGCTGCCTAAGAAATCAACCATATCAAAACACCAAAAATAAGCCAACCTAGCACTGGTCAATAGTAAATTGTCAATCAATAACTCAAATATTAATTTAATTAATAAAATCATATTTTTTAACTAATTAAAATTGAAAAATAAACATGAATTAGTTTGTTGGAAATTTAAAGACAAGTGGAAACAAATTTTTTTTACTTTTAAATTCAAGAATGGATTAAGATAACATTAGAACAACAAAATCTTTAATTGGTAACAACTAAAACACAAAATTAATCAAATTGATTCAAAAAGGCATTGATACCATTTGTAAGAAGTCTTAAGGCAGCAAGTAATCGGATTAAAAAAATTTATAACATAACATATGAACATGGCAACATAATAATGAAGATAATCCAAGACTCCCTAAATAGGATCGTATTTCATGATTTTAAGTAATCTTTAGGATCAAGAAACATAAAGATCTATTCAAAATTAAAATATATATCAATCTTGAGAAGACTTTTAGTAATTTCATGACCCAATGTCCAACCTTCAAACGGTGACGATAAAACTTTATAAGTAAGAAACTTTGCTGTCAGGAGTCCCGCTAATAACTTAGGTTTCAATAAACCTTCCCTTGCACTTAGAAGATCCTGATTCAATAATCGAAATGAAAAAAAAATAATTTTTTCTCCAAGAAATGCCAAGATTGCATAATCCCCCCTTAGGAAGTTGAGAGAAAATGCAAATTATAATTTTTGGGGTCTTTTGGCTGATTTTCTGTGTAATCACATGTACGTGGGATGGAAAAAATAGGCTTATATAGTCTAGGGTTGAAAATTTTAATTTTTGATATATTGTAATTTTGCCTTTAGCCTGCATAAACTTATTCAAATTAGGACTAGGTAACTCTTACTTGTGTTAGACATATAAGCCCAGTCTCAATTTAATTTTTACTAATCAACCTTATGTGCGTGACCCATTAGGCCCCCATCAATTTAATTTCTACTAAGGCCTCCATCATAATGGAAATAAACATAAAATGGCCCAACTAAGAACATTTTATTTTTATAAACTAAGATTGGCATCTAATAATGCATCATGGCCACCCAACATGCAGGAAGTAGCAATATTGATTTTGATATGCCTTTCAGTGTTCAGTATCTCAGTGAAATAAATATCCTTTCATCATATATCTAAGAATTAGTAAGAGCATGGTTCACTGTCTACTCTTAGCTCATTCCATATTAGTATGCAACCCTATGTTTTATCTCCATACTTAATATTGCCTTGGCCATGGACTTTGAGTTAACAAAAACCATGTACAAGTAAAATATGTCCCCTCTATCACTCGGGGTGATGAATCCTCTCTGGATCACTCATTTGACTCATGCCACACCTAAAACCACCCAACCATAAAGATCCATCTATTGTGGAACCATTCCTAACGGAATCAAATATGACACTACTCATATGAGATGACCTAGTGTCATAAGTCTCAAGATCACTTACACTACTAACACATGAGAGTATCTCCATAGACACTTAGTGGAATACCAAATGAAACTCTTATAGTGAGCCTTGTTTAGTAAACTTGTTACATAACAAGCACCCATATGATGCCTTTAAGTATCACTATACCTCAACTTATGAGATCAATTGCATGCATCCTATGCATAGAGGCTTACATATGCCAATCTTTGTGTATTATTAACACCATATCTTGGCAATGCAATGACAATGGACGTTTTAGAAACCAGGCTTTGCTGTATAGTTAGGACACTTAAAGGAAAATCAAACTTGTCTAATTTTGAAAGAAATTCACGTTTCATACAAACTAATCCATTTGTGCCTAGGAACAAGGGGCATCTATCCTATCTGTTATGAAATTCTTATGTGAAAAAAATAGATTATCATCCAAGAAGTTTTCCAATAAAATATCATTAGCTTTTAAAAGGTTTGAACATCACATGTTTTAACCTAGATGTTTTGAGCAAAATCCATTTTTATCAGAAGCAATTATTTTGAAAGCTTTAAAAGATGTATGAAAAAAGACAATAGCTCTTCTAATTGAAAAACACTAAATTAAGATAAATCTTCACTCAGGGAAAAAAGAAAGCGAAATAAAAATTTGACATGGGGAATTTGAAACTCATCAGGGTAAGATGGTGACAAAATATTAGAAAATGAGTGATCTTTTCTAAGGCATGGGAGAATTAAGTAACGTGTTAATTTTGCATCATCCACAGCATGTGCTTCATTTGATACTTGATATATACAATCATTTGCACCATTTAGGTAGTATTGGCATTTGTATCATTTCTCACGCATGTATGTTTTCATTGATACTTGCGTTTGTATGATTTCATGAACATTTGCATCATTTTTAACACTAGCAATTTGCACAGTTTATTATTTGATTTCTTTGAACCTTATCATCATTTTATGATTATTGCATTATCATACCTACTTAAGTAATTATAATGATATTAATCATTGATTAATCACATAAAAAACAAATCTTTGGTGGTGAACTTCAAACATTCAAGAAATTTTTTTGAATAAATCTTTGATGTTGAAATTCGAAGCATTAAAGAGTTTGTTTAAGAACAAGTCTTTGGTGGTGAAATCCCATTTAAAAGAGTTTGTTTAAAAGCAAATTTGGCGGTAGAATCTAAAATGTTTAAGAAATTTTGTTTTGAAACAAATTTTCGATGTCATTTACAAGAGTATATTTAAAAACAAATCTTAGTTGGTGAAATCTAAAGCATTTGTTTCAAAATAAGGTTTTCATGGTGAAATCCAAAGCATTTAAAAGAGTTTGTTTAAGAACAGATCTTCGATGGTACAATTCAAAGCATTTTAAAGAGTTCTCAAAATCTTTGATGCCATATCCAAAGTTTCTGATAGTGGTAACCAAAATAATGTTTAGAGTCTATAATATCATATATAAATCTATTAGTGATAGTTATTGAACTTATTTCCCTTTTGCAAGTCAAAACACATCCTTGATGTGAGAAAAAAGGCAAATCCTTTTAGATAATTCCCTAAAAGGAAGATTAAAGATAGATATAAACTCATTTTGGCAAAAAAGGGGAAAATACCTATAACATTTTTTAAAGATGCCCTCGGCTTTAAGAAAAGATCGCAGGCTTATCTCATATAATAAGAACGAAATATCTATTTCATTTCCTAAAAAATACCTTAACTCTAAAATAGGCTAGATTAGAATTATCCATAATGATTAATGACAAAACTTATAAATTAGAAAGTAAAATGAAAGTTCATCATATGCATTCGACATGCATTGCATTCAATGACTTGTATATTAAAAGCTGAGTATGATATTGGAGAAAAATAACAATCATTCAGTATGCTGACCTCTTCAAAAATGAAAGATAAATCTCATAACATTTCAAACATACCCAATATTAGATCTTGACAACCATCCAACTTAGGTTCTACCCTAGTCATCCTTAGTTGACTATTATGATTTCACCATGGTCAACCAATCAGACTCAAGTTCTTCCTTGGTTACCCAGAGTTGACTATTATGGTTTCACCTTTGTTAATCAATCTAACTTAGATTTTGCCTTAGTCACCTTTAGCTGGCTGTTATGGTTTTGCCTTGGTCAACCCATCTGACTTAGGTTTCATCCCCATCACCCTTAATTAACTACTATGGTTTTGCCCTAGTTAACCCATTTGGCTTAAATTCCATCTTAGTCACTTTTAGTTGACTATTATGGTTTTGCCTTGGTCAACCTATCTAATTTGGGATCCACCTCGGTCACCCTTAGTTGACTATTATGGTTTGGCCCTGGTTAACTCATTTGACTTTGGTTCTGCCCTAGTATACCTAGTTAACTATTATGGTTTTGCCCTGGTCAATCAATCCAACATAGGTTTTGCCCTAATCACCCTTAGTTGGCTACTATGGTTTCACCTTGATTAACCTGCCAGACTTTGGCTCTGCCTTAGCTAACTTTTTAAACCGAAGTCTCACCCTAGACTAATGGTTTTTTTTTTATTTTTATTTTTTAATATACATGTTTTTAGTTTTTTTAAGTCTTTACAGTCTCAACAAAATTATGTCTATTTGGCCTTTTTCCTATTACTAATTCTTAGCAATAGTTAAAAAAAAGAAGCTTTAGACACTTAATTTCATTCGGGCTTATTTTTATGATAGTCCTAAATATCCAAGAATGAAAACCTAGTGACCGCCTTAGTGGACATTGATTTCCTCCAGATGGGATGGGCATTTTCAAAACCTATTTTGCTATACCTAAACGGCACATGCACGTGATAGTAGTTTCAAGGGTCAGAAAGAATAAATATCAGATAAAAATATAAATGTTGAAAAGAAAATAATTTTTAAATATTTTCATAAAAATTTTGAAACTTATTTTTGCAAATGATGTCATGATTGATTTTCCAATTTTTAAGAACTTTTTAAAATTTTTTCATGAAATTTTAGGAGTTGATCTTTGTATATTTTTACCAATACCCTTACAGTATCTATGCTAATACTTACCCTAAAAATAAAAAATATTAAACAAAAAATCTGTGTACCTAGGTGTCAACTCAAATTTATTATTTAAAATTGAATTTTTTAAGTATCATGAGTGTTATGCTCATGAATTTTTTTGGTAAAATTTATCCAAATTTCAAGTTTTCATCTTATTAATATTTTGAATTCAATTCATTTTTATAAATTTGAAATTATTTTTTGAATTTTCTTGTTGACAAAATATGGTGTTTTCTACTCTATAATTTTTCAATGTTTAGAACTTTTAAAATTCTTTCAATACATTCATTAAATTCATATTCTTTCAGTATTTAAAACTCTAATTTCTTTTCTGAATTTTTGATTTGTATATATCAATTTTCTTTTGTAAGAGTTTACTCATAAAGTTGTACAAGCTTGGGATTTCCAATCAAGATTTATTTATTATTGTGATTTAATTTTTTTCATTTCCAAAATTTTGTTTTTGTTGATTAATTTTAATTTTGTTTTTTTTTATTTTTAATTTTGGAATTTTACAAGCCAGTTTCATGGAAAATAGTTTAATTCAATTCCAATTTTCCTCTAACCAATTTAGTTTGATTTTAACTAAGCCATTAGATGATCTTATCTTGATAATTATTGAAATGATGAGTCATTTATGATGACTAGGCTATAAGTACATAGTCATTTAATTAATCCTTATCTTACTTTACAAATTCCCATAAAAAATTTAACAAAAATCATTAGAAAAATAAATAAATAAATTGATTTTCATCCAGGGGGATTTGTCAACCCTCTTAGTTGAACCTTTCCTCATAAATAGGGGGAGGATATTTCATTTAAAAGGATTGGTTTTTCATGAGATAAAGCACTAAAAACACTAAATTTTCTAAGTTTTAAAGCTTTTTAAGTAGATTCTCTTTTAAAAGCTTTAACTTTTGTTCATTTCATGCGTGTTTTTTTCTTGTAATAAGCCTTTTAATGGCTTGAGCAAATGGATTTTGATCCATGTTAAGAGTAAAGTTTAAAGGCATTGATTAATCTTTCTTGATTTAATTGTTGTATTTGATTTTTATTGGTCATAGTTTAATTTTTATCATAAAAATATATGTTTGACTGTGAGAATGATGTTATAACATTATGAATGTGATTTTGTGCTATTTTTCTTAGTATTTTCATAATTGATTGTTGTTAAAGTTTGTTCACATGTTTATATCTCATGATTTTTATTCATGATAAGGATGATGTGAGCTTGGTAGAAACAAGGATATAAGTTGATATTCATGGTATCATGTTGTAAAAATATTTTTTCTTGTTTATTGATGCTAACTGAATTCGATGATGATTGTTAAGTGAATTATCATGCTTGATTTCGTAATATTTTGGACTAATTTTTTATGTTCAAAAGTTGTAGGGATCAAAAAATAATTTTCCAATTTTTCTAAAGATCTTGGAAAGATGACTTAGGGTTGGTCGAACTTAACAAAGGGTTATTTGTGAATTTGTGATTTTTAGGCTATTTTATAAATATGGAAAGTTTAGAGATTAAATTACAAAATTCAAAAAATTGTTTTGATAATTTTTCATGCTTGGCTAAATGTTTGGTAGACTTTTATTTTCCATGTACTTTTAGCATGATTAGATGCATATCATACATTTTTAATCTTTTCGTTGCCATTTTGAAATTTTAGAAAGTTTAAGGATTTATTTCCAAAAGATGAAACAAATTGTTTCGGGGCCAAAGATACTTGGCTAAACATTCCTTATGCATCTTCGTATGATTTTCATGTTGATTTGGATATATTTGATGCTTGATTTTATGTTTGATATCATGTAGGGACCATTATGTAAAGTTCAAAAATTTTGAGGTGCATTAAGTAAAGCCTTGCATGCTAGGGTTAAAATGGTCATTTCTTACATAAAATCACCCATTTATGATGTCCAAGACATTGTAGGAATATTCCTAATATTCTTTCAATCCTCTGATGGGGTGTAGAAAATATTAAGACCTTTCTTATTCTCCTAGTTCTTTGGTTGGTTACGAAATATAATTTTGAAAATTTTGAAGACCTATCAGCAATTTTTGCACTTTATGTCGTATTTGATATTCCATATAACTATTTAGGGTATAAGTATTATTTTCAAGTCCTCTAGGTTATTAGGGTCCTTTTAATTGAAGATATATCTTAAGGATATTTTTGTAATTTAGCTTAGAACCAAGTCCTATGTGATTATTAGGATAATTTTGATGTCGAAAATACACATTAGGGATAGGTTCATCCTTTTCTTATTATTTTTTAGTCCTTTAGGTTATCAAAATACTTTCATGTCAAAGGTACATCTTAGGGCTATTTTAGTAATTTATCTTGAAACCAAGTCTTATGTGATTACCGGGATACTTTTATGTCGAAGGTACACATTTAGGAATAGGTTCACTTTTTTTTATGTTATCGAGTCTTTTAAGATTACTAGAATACTTTTACATTAAAGATAAACCTTAAAGGTCTTTTGGTTTATCATAAAGCCAAGTTTTTAAGGGTCACTGGGATGCTTTTATAATGTAAGTGTACTTTAGAGGACAAGTTGGTCACTTTGACCAAATCCAAATATTTAGAGTTGTGTTTAGTACTTTTTGTCTAAACAAAGTCTTAAGGAATTTTTATATAAAATTAAATTTTTTTAAAATTAAGGGAATATCTCTAAATTAAAATAGTACCTGGAATGTCTCTCATAATATAAGACGAATTCTATGGATTATTTTAATACTAAGATATCCTTTTCAAAATGAAAGTTGAGATTTTTTAAATTTCATGAGACAAAACATATCATATGCCTCTCGTCCTCCGGTACGGTATATGAGGTGTTTTGATTTTTAAATAAAACCTTTCGTATTCCTTCAGTCCTCTAATGGGGCATGGAAAATATTTTGACCTTCGTATTCTACTAGATCTCTAATAAGGTATGAAAGATATTTTTGTTTTTAAAAAAATATTAAAAATCTAATTTGCTCATATGGAATAATAAATTAGTTTATTAAAATTTTAAAATATGGAAATTATAATTAAATATTAGATAATGAAACTAAATAATAATCAAATTTTAAATTAACATGTAATTAATAATGTACTAATTACTAGGCATCATGAGAGGGATTGATCCTTACTCGTGATTGTAACCAACTCTTGAACCCTTTAATACTCTGGTATTATCACAAACCTCGTAGTTTGTTTTCAAGGGTTTCATAACCCTTGAGATATGAACTTCGGTAGGTGACCAATTTCACCTAGCGAAAATAGATTGGTAGTGACTCCAAGATAAATGGTCATTTCAGTACGATAATTTAGAGTTAAGTTGGGTAAGCGGTTCACCTCAATTAGTCACTTCCCAAAAATAAAAAATAGATATAATAATGATATATGGCCCCTAAGAATAAAACAATAATGATATATAGATACATACATATAGGAACAAGAGGTACACCTACTTTTTAAGTTAGGTTGGTCAGGATTTGTATCTGGGCCACATTGCGACACGGTGTATGCTATATCTGGTCTTGTGCAATTCATGAGATACATGAGACTACTAATTTCATGAATATTCTACTTGAGATATAATGTCACGAGTATTCTTTGTTAGATGTACATTAACATTGATGGGGGTCTTAGCCACATTGGTATCATTCTTATTAAATTTTTCAAGGATCATATTCATTATGATCCTGAGTCAATACCAAGCCATTTTGTGATTTAAAAATTTTAAGACCTTACTAAACTCATGTCTTTCATGTCAAATTTACCGGTTAACCATGCTTCCAGGTCTAATTATCTCTTCATTATTGCCTATGATTAGCATATCATCTATATATAGACAAAAAATGGCATACCCTTTATATGTATTGTTCATGTATATATATTTATTCCATTCATTAATATAAAAATCCTTTTGACAACATAGTACCCATTTGACAGCATAGTATTGTCAATTTATGATGCCATTTTTTTGTGCTTATTTTAAACCATATAATGATTTAACAAGCTTGCAACCTTCTTTTCCTATCCTTAAACCTCAGACCTTTTGGTTTGTTCCATGTAGATTTCTTCATCTAAGTATCCATTCAGGAAAACCGTCTTAACATCCATTTGATACATCTCAAGATCTATAAGAGCTGCTATAGTTATTAACATTCAAATGAATGTTATTCTCATAACTGGTGAGTATGTATCAAAGTAATCAAGCCCTTCCTTTTATTTGTATCTCTATATTATAACTTAGGCTTTATACTTATCTATAGATCCATCTGCTTTCATTCTCCTCTTAAATATCCATTTGGATCCCAAAAGCTTATGCCCATGAAGAAGATCCACCAGTTCCCATATATGCTTTTGCATAATGGACTCTATTTCACTATTAATGGCCTCTATCTAAAATGGTGCTTTTGAAGACGATATAACCTCTTTAAAAGTTAGAAGTTCATTTTCTAACAAATAAATTAGAAAATTCAAATCATAAATAGTGGCACTTTATCTAGCTTACTTCTTCGGGGTTTGACTTGTTCCTCCTTATCCTTTTATGAATCCCTACTTGACTCCTCATGAGCTCTCTTAGAAGTCTTATTTTCTGGTGTTTCCTTGTATGGAAATACATCCAAAAAGTAAAGCACATCTCGATTCAATGACTGTAATGTGAATGTCAGGAATATTTGACTTATACACAAGAAAATGGCAAGCCACACTATTATTTGCGTATCCAGTGAATTTGTAATTTACAATTTTAAGTTCGATTTCAACCATTTTAGGTGGAGGAATTACTACCTTAGCAAGACATGCCTACACTGTCATGTAAGTATAAGATGGTTTTCGGCCCTTTCACAGCTCATATAATGTTTTATCGAATGTCTTCTAGGGTATTTTATTTAAAATATAATTTGTTATTAGAGCAATTGAGAAGTTTTTAGGTAACCCCAAACTTATAAATAAAGCGTTCATCATGTTTCTTAATATGCAGTTCTTGCATTTCGCAATACCATTTTGTTAAGCTAAATAAGGAGCGGTTATTTGATGGATAATTCCATGTTCTATAATGAATCGTATTCACCACCTCAATTGCTCCTTATCTTCTTAATTTTCTTACTTAGTTGATTTTCAACCTCTGTTTTAAAGTGCTTGAAAGCTTCTAAGGTCTTGTATTAGAAAAAAAATATTACCATGTGAATGAACAGCAATAAAGCAATAGGCACTAACAAGAATTTCAATATTGGAATGAAAAGCAACAAAGCAATTTTAACACCACTAGAGTTTATTCATATAGCTAGGAACCGATTCCTTTTTTTAACTATAAAAATAATAAATAAATATAATATTCAACTGATTGATAAATGATACAATCAATGTAAAATGATTTGCTAGAAAAAAATCACAATTATGTATTTTTGGCAAACCAATTACTAGACAGAACAAAAAAAATAAAGAGATAGTATCAAAACCACAATAAATAGCAGAAGTGAAAATCAGTACAAGCATAATATAATATGCATAAACATATTTAAATATAGTTAGGACAAACAGAATATAACCCATACTAACAAAATAGATTTAGATATATAGTCAAGACAATATGAAACACATAAACAAATTTACAAATAGTATTAATGAAGATCAGTATTTAGATAATCAAATATATTGAACATGATAGAATTGACAAAAAATATATTAAATATACCATAAACTTCTTATAATGTTAGAGCTAATCTATATAAAAAATACTACAAACATACAAACTTGCTAAATGATAGTGCTTTGAATTAAAATGAATATTAAAAATGAAATTCATTAAAATTTATTTTACCGAAAAAGGAAAAACTTTTGAAAAACAAAATCTAGCGGAGTTAAGATTTTCAACTTTTGACCTTAATATGTTTATTGCTTGCCCAATGTGCTCGACAAATTCTTCAATACATCTCCCAGGCCTCTTTGATCTCATTATCGATCAATAGCCTGTTCAAGTGGTAGCATGACAAACAAAAAATAATGAGACAAATTTTCTATGTTCAAGATGACATAGCACACAAAGTTGCAGAGTTGGATGAAAAAAAAAATTTCTTTCCAAAATCAGCTCCAAAATTTCATCCATTGTTGACTTTCAAAAATCAAGACAATTTTTGTCCTAGTTTACAACATTTAAACAGGACCATTTTTTGACTTAATTTAAAACAAATCTTTTAAAAAATTAAAATCAAAATTAAATCAAAATAGTTTAGACAAGTTTTTAAAATCAAAAGGTAAACCAAAATTGTCAGGATATTTTATTAGATAATAGTTCAATTTGGCTGAATTAAACAGCTGGTTGGGTTTTAAAAAGATAAGGTCTACTCGACCTTAAATCCAAGTCCAAGCCCAAGCCTAGGCCTAGGCCTGGCTCTGTAGCGATGATTCGTGTGTGTATGGTGCAACTTCATATGGACCTACAACATTTAACCCAAAAGCTTGGGTATCTCTTAGGGCCTAACCTGACCTTGGAACTAATCTTATATATATCAATTACACTAGCTTTAAGTATTTCATGTGGGATTGTACACCACTCAACACCAAACAAGTTCTTCCTCTTCAAATGGATGTTATGTGAATAGTTTTTCATTCACCTTGAATATTATTCGTGTATATTAAACTCACATTGTGCATCTTGGTACAACATCTAATGTATACCACATGACCAACTTTGTATAGGTATACATATTTCATATTTATAAACTATTAAAGTTTCATTGATATCCAAGATTCCTATCATAGGTTTTGGGTTGGGCAAAGTTGATTCGGAAAGGGCCCAAACAGAATTTGGTGTCTACAAATAATATAATTATACTAGTCCTGTATGTAAAATTTTGAATCAATCTAATACCAATATCATGTCGATTGAGAATGTTGTCTTTCTATATATGTTTAATAGTTGAAATTTTTATACATAAAAATATAATTAAAAATTTTTAATTTGCTCGAAATTTGATTTGTACAATATACATGAGTAAAACATCAAATACACTTATCAGATTAAACAAATATAAATCATATAAAAATTTATAAAATTATATAAAACTAAATTAATCTCTTTATAATTTATTAGACCCTACTCTAATAATATATTATCCTCTACTTATTTTGAAGCTAGCTTTTGTTCTTGTTTTTTTTTCTTTTTGGAAACATTCTATATCAATTTGTAATGTATTCTAGCTATTGGATTGAATCAATTTGAAATTAAAATATGTCAACATGCTTTAGTTACTATTTATTGAGAAATTAAATGTTAAACAATCCATCAGTTTTCTTTATTAGGTAAATAATAAAATTTTGCTTTTCTAAATTTTTTTCTTTAACAAAATGTTAAGCAAGATTTTGTCATTTTTTCTTTTTCTTTTTTGCACAAAAGGCATTTCACGTTGTAGTAAGTTACGAATTCTCTTCATTATGTTAGTTAATAAGGGAGACGTAACCATTCTAACATTATTATGATAATTTCTTTCCTAATCTTCTTTTTTGATAAAGATGATCATATAGTTTGAATATTTATTTGTTGGGTAATAATACCTTTTTGTTATGATGTATTTTCTAATTAAAT
>JBBYHO010511872.1:55874-69110 GCA_038382025.1 Adansonia gregorii | reverse complement strand
CGATACATTCAAGTAAAATTATGAATTTTCTCATATCTTTTGTCCTTGGATACCTTGGACTACGTCATTTGATGCCATATCTTTGCATTTACCTTTGATATGATCCCTAAGCCTTCTTGACATCCTTAAAATACTATCACCTAGCGATTATCAGCCCCTCTTACATTCATGCTCTAGATTGGTAAAAATTAGTCTAGACAAAATAAAGTGTCTATAAAGGTGGGTTAGAGTAGGATAGGTAGATCAGGTATTGGCATTTTGGTCATGGCATAGTGAATCATTATGTTGGTGCTGATCTGGGGCTGGTGTTAGTCTGGATTTAGTTAGGTTTGGATAAGAAAGTGTTTGGTAGGTCGTTTTTTCGACATTTCAACTTAAGCTAGTTTTCTTAGACACTTTTTTTAGTTTTCATTCAAGTTTTTTAAGGTTATAAGATTCTTTTTTGGGTTTTTCCTTAAAATCCTATTTAGGCATAGTATTTTTTAATGAAATTAGAGTTGATATGGTTGGGCAAGTCACTTTCATCGATTTCGGTTAAGATTAGGGCTCCTCTAGAAAATACATGTTTCATTATTTATGGCTTATCCTAATTTGGGGTCAATTTTCCTCGATCATCTTTGTGGATTATGGGGATTTATTTAAGCACTAAGTCACCTACTTGAAACTGATCCAGACTTTCTTGTTGTAGGCCTTTATTATACATTTTTGGTACATTTGCCTATGACAATTGCCTTTCATTCTTTTTTCCTTGATGTGATTAACTTGCTCATGTCATTTTTTGACCTATTCGGCTTCTTCAAGTTGTTATTCTATCAAGATCTTGAGTGAGGAGATCTCAACTTTGATAGGTAGAATAGCCTTCATGCTGCAGACTAAGGAAAATAGAGAGCACCCCTAGAAGTTTGAAGAGTGCAGCGTAAAAGGCAACTTCTTGTGTCAATATTTTATGTTTCATCCATCTTCTTGACTATTTTCTTAATGTTCTTGTTGGTTGCTTCAAGTTCCCATTCATTTTTAGGTAGCATGGGAATGAGTTATGGTGTTGGATTCTAAATTAAGAATAAATTACTTGTATCATTTTGTATTCAAGTTGCATATATTATCAGTAATAATCTATTTAGAGAGCCTATACCTACAAATAATGTCCCATTTTACAAATTTACACACAATAAATTTTGTGATGTTGGCATATGAAGCTACTTTTACTCCCTTGGTAAAATAGTCTTTGGCAATAAGGATGGAATGGTGCCTATTGGAAGCCTTAGAGTTGATGGGTCTAATCATATCCATGCCTCACACATAAAGAAAGGCCATAGAGCTGTCATAAAGTGCAAAGATTCTCTTAGCTTCGAAGCATCCATACAGCAGAGTAATACTTTATCCTAGCCTTTCTTGTATAAAATCCTACCATCCAGAACAAAGCTCACAACTATTCTTCAGATGGTTCTCTTATCAATTTTGATAGCATGCATGGGATACTATTAATCTTTAACATAACGAAGAATCTCATGGTACCAGGGTTAATCGATCTTTTTCCTCCTCTATACTATGACAATAAATTGGAGCTTCATGGATATTCATCTAAATAGGTGTGACCTCTAACTCTTAGTTTACTTTGAACATAGAGGCCAAGGTTACTAAAGCATCAGCCATTTGGTTTTTTGCTCGAGGTAAATGTTGGAACCTAATTTCTTTAAAGTCTTGTTTTAATTCATAGATTAACCTTTCGTATTGGATTAGCCTTCCGTATTGGATTAACCTTCAGAGCTGATAGATCACTAAGGTTGAATCCTTGAATACTTGCAAAGTTTTGATATCCTTTTCGACGGCGGCTTGAAGTCCTATGCAATAAACTTCATATTCGGCTATGTTGTTGATAAGGTTAGAATTACATCATTCCATGCCCTCATGCATTTAAAGCTCCATCAACGGACATCTTCCAAGACTAGCAACAATTAAGAGTATCTTCTACGTCAGATGTGCATATTAAGTCTTCATCTGGAAACTTAAAATCTAAAGGCTGATAGTCATTTATTACTCAGCTTGCCAAAAAGTTTGCTACCACACTACCTTTAATGGCTTTCTAATTTGTGTAAATAATATCGTATTTAAGGAATAAGACTTGCCACATGGCTAACCTTTTTGACAAGGTAGGGCCTCGCATAAGTATTTGACAAGGTCAAGTTTTGCAATTAGTCATGTGGTATGTTATAGCAAGTATTACCTTAACTCCTGAGCTATCCAAGCTTGAGCACAACATAGCTTCTCAATTGCCAAGTAGTTATTTTCGCACTCTATGAACTTCTTGCTTAA
Organism: Adansonia gregorii; assembly: GCA_038382025.1. Taxonomy (NCBI): domain Eukaryota; kingdom Viridiplantae; phylum Streptophyta; class Magnoliopsida; order Malvales; family Malvaceae; genus Adansonia; species Adansonia gregorii. Next base: position 66,797 of record JBBYHO010511872.1, on the reverse strand, counting down.
AAAGTAGATAGCTTGTTCTTTTTTACTCAAGTCATCATGTTAACTTAGTACATAATGCATATACTTGTTGAAAACTAACAGGTATAAGACTAAAAGCAATCGGGCACTAGTGGTTCTAGTCTAGGTGGGTTTGAAATGTACTATTTAACCTTATCGAAGGCTTTTTTGCATTCTTTGTTTCATTCTTTAGAGTTCTACTTTTGGAGTAATGCGAATGTCACCATGTGCCTGGCCTTTAAAACTTTGGACGATCCGAAGAGCATAGCTCGCATGACTTAAAATAAATAATGGTTGGTTATGGTTGAGTCTTTGAGTTATCCCATTATCGAGACTTGGATTAGGCATAATAATATGAAAAGGGGAGGGATTGTTGGACGAGTCACTTATCCAACTAGTCTCGGATAGCCATCGTAAAGTGGCCATAAACTTGGAGTCACCATCGATCATTTTAGGCTAGGCAAGATCGTACGTCTATTGAAAACAATATTATGAGTTATGAAACTCGAAACACTGATTTCAAGGTCTACAAAGTCCAAAGATTTATTAGTAAGGTTCAAGAGTTGGTTATGCATGAGGAAGAACTAACATCCCCATAACGCCCAAATCGATACCTCTAACTATATCTCACTTTGGTCTTGGTTAAATCAATTCCATTTGGCCTCTATTTATATATAATCATCTTTAATGCATGAAGTTTTGGAAAATGGAAATCCAGGTTTTTTAAGGAAAATTAGATCACCTACGTGCCTCGGAGATGTGAGGAACATAAAGATTTTTGTGAAAACGAAGTTCGGATTGGATTTTAAAAAATTGGATGTTTTGCATTAGTCATTAGAGAGATACCAACATGAAACATCACCTTGTAAATTTTATTGAAAAACAAATTTTGAATAGGGATACACAATAACCACTACAAAAGGAAACAAGTTAGTAAGGTGAAAAATGAGAAATATAATAATATCATAAGTAAGCAATCACAAACAAAAGCCCATAAAGAGGAAGGATGATCGAAATGTTTCCCATAATTACTTTCAAACCAATTTCGATTCGATGGTGATTGAAAAAGAAAGACGATTTTTATCAAAGCAGTTTAAGGCATCCAGAAGAGAGAAAATTTTGGGTGTTTCTAAGGTTAAGCGAGGTCAGAGTATCCTCTCGAAGAGGTCGATTTGAGTATCCACTAAGTTAGGAAAACATTTAGGAACAAAAAAAAATTTGAATTTTTAATTAAAAATAGGGTTAAAATATCTCAAAAGTTGGGAAAACATTTAGGAATAAGGAGAAAATCTATATTTAAAAAAAAAAGGTTAGAGTATCCTTTTTAGTAGTGGAGTTAAAGTATCTCCACTAGCAAAAATTTTAATACGAAATCTTATTTTTTTTTAATCTTGATCTGAGTCAAAAGGGGTCGATGTTGTGAGAGAGACTAAATGGCTGCATTTTAAGACATCCAAATGTCTCGATAGAAGGAAATTCAAAAATTAGGTTAAAATAGGAGATAACATTATGTCTTCTCTATTCTCGCATATTTTTAGGGACATTCGAAAGCTCCAGGGGGTAAATGAGGTATCGTTGGGAAGTTAACTCAACAAGGTTTAATATAAACATATTCCAAAAATTCTAGAAAATCCCTTTCTAGGCAAAATTAATTTTTAAAGTTAGGTTTATCTCAGCACTGGCATCATGTATAATTAAAAGGCCATGATAGATTTTGAGAAATCATTCCAAGTTTATCTGGGATTGTTAGATTGTAGATAATACCTTTCTAGAAATGGAATTTTATGAACTCTTTGGGAAAAATATTTGAAAAATTTGTAAAAATCATTTGATGGGCTGTAATGGCCCAAACAGAGTGTTGCACGATAGTTCTAAGGGTTTCAAATAGTAAAGGTTTGAAAAATCATAACTCCCTCATCCAGATAATCTGAGACACCATTAGAAAGGTAGTTCAATGCCTTAAAAAGGAAAATATTAGAAAAATCAAAGGAAATATTTTGTAGTTCGAAAATAATTTTTCAAATTTGACCTACAGTGCTACTAGAGCAAAACAAGGGGATTATTCGATATTCTAGCTTTTTCGAAGATGGACTCAGGTCTAGGATATCCGAATGTTAGTGACAGAAAATAACATGGGCTTCACAAGTTCATTCCACAATCTTGGAGTAGTTTGGAACAATGGAACAACCCGTTGACCACGTCACCAAAAGGAGCAAGAGACTCAAGATCAAGGATTAATACTAAAAGGATTTCTTCATTTTTTTTTTTGGAAAATGAACTTATTTCACTATGAATCCAAAGCTAAAATGTTGATTTGCCTCCAACATCAGGAGGCCAATTTGATGAACTTAACTTGGGGACTTTTAAAAAATTAGTCTGTAAGAAACAAACAAGCATTTTACTGGAAATATCAATACAATACATACCATGATAAACATGGATTAAACATGCAAACATACAAAGATGACATTTTGACATGGAAAAGGGTGACAAAAATGCAAGAAGATGACAAATAGGGTGCCATGGAAATGATATGAACATATTTAAAAAAGAATGGATGCTAGAGTTGTCAAGACAGTATTTTTATTTCATGAGCCTCCTTAAAACATAAGAAAAATATTTGCACATACTTAAGACGCATTAAAGTGACAATTTAATATGAAATGGATATGTGAATATGGAAGAAACATGGCAAATGATGCATGAAATAAGCTGTATGATGATGAAAATGAAGCATGGTGAGTTTATGCATTTAATAACATCAAGGTGTCAAGAGGGTCATTAAGATCCTAGGACTACCATGACCAAGGCAACAAAGATGTATGAGAGTATTGGAAGGGTCATGGTAGCATGAGGAGCTCACTAAAATGAAATATATGATCTAAACAGAAAATATATGGAACAACGTAAAAAATATATCAGTAAAAGCATGAAGTTTCTTCCTTTCTTAAAGTAGTAATTTTAAGCGTTGTTTCTTCCCTCTTTTTGCTATTGTTTAGCAAGAAAAAGGTGCAAGGAAGAAGCTTTATGGTAATATAGTTGCTGATGGGGTGTTTTAAGGATAAAAGTATATGAAAGGTTGAGTTTTGAAGGTGTTCTAGTGGTGGTTTTGGGGAGCTATGGGAATGGAGGTTGGTTAAGGGCAAAAGGCAATGGAATAGTATTTTTGTAAGATATTGGAGCTGGAGTTGATGGAGGATTTATGGGGATGGATGAAGAGTTTTTAGGGATTGCTAAAGAGCTTCTTTGATGGTTGAGAGTTTTTTTATGGGAGAGTCTTTTTTTTCAGATGGGAGAGAATCCTCCTCAAATAGTTGATGGTCCCTTTTTTAATCTAATGTTCAGCTAATGCCTTTAGAAAATAAGGTAAGGGCATTTTTTATTTTTCTCTTCTGGACCAAAGAATATCTCTAGCTACCATGCTCAGCTAGTTTTCTTTTCATTAGTTCTATCATGCTGAGAAAGAGAGCAAAATGGCTACAATAGCCTACCAACTGATGATATGCCTGCCACCTTCTTACAACCATATATCTTGTGAAAGTGACCTTTGTCATTGGTTGTTTAGGTTTTAAAATTTGTTTAAATCTGATCATAGGCCCAGAGCCAAGGTTTGCAATGTTTTATGATGATTTCTTGGTGCCAAAAACATGTTTGAATTAGATTTTTAAAGGTTAAAAAATAGTCCAAGCAAGGCAAAATGCCTTACTATATCTATATAAAACATGTTGCATCAATACACAAGGCAATTTTTACCTTTAAGTATCGATAAAAGGAGGTGTGTATCGATACTAAAAGCATAAATTATTTCCAATCTGGAGACTTAAAGGCCTATATCGATACTCCATGAACTAGTATCAACACTTATGCTTCTGTATCGATACATTTCACCAAAAATCACAACTTTAGCTATTGCCAAGGCCTGTATCGATGCAAACATGCTAGGTATCGATACCATACCTTGGGTAACGATACTAAACCCTTTAGTATCGATACTACATGTGAAAATTCAAGTTTTTTCACTGTAAAGGCCTCATATTAATACTCATGTACCAACATAACTTGGACATACCTGTGGCTTCTCGAGTTACCTTAACTTAGTCATAAACAGTGAGAAATTGACCTATGTATTCATTTGAATTACCCTAGTGACACCATGAAAAGTTACCTTTGATGCCTCGATTTTATATTTTTCTTTAATACGGCCCATAGGCATTTTAGACCTTTCTAAGAAATCTTTTTGCCTGGCACTATGTCACCTAATAGTGTCTAGTGACACAGCACCCAGTAGTTGTCCCCCAATTTTTTATTTCCATTTTTTGATTTTATCATCTTTTACCTAACTCTTAGATGCTAAAAATTAGCCCAGACAAAATGAGGTATCTACAGAGAAGATTATATCACATTTATCAGTTATCTAGGTTATAAATCTAGCTATATGGTTCAACCTTCTTAGGAAACTCCTCATTCCTTTTAAGTATGAGTCAATGGCAGATTTTAAATGGCTTTGGCTCTATCAGGATCAACCGTTATCCCTCTTTCACTCATAAAGAAACCCAATAGCTTGCCAAATGTGACACAAAAAGTGCATCTAGCAGGGTTGAGCTTAAGCTAGTATTTACATAGCCATTTGAAGAGATTTTTAAAGTTGGCAACATGCTTACTCTTCTTAGGTGATTTGGCAATCATGTTGTCCACGTAGACCTCTATATCTTTATGCATAAGGTTATAGAACAACATCACTATTGCTCTCTAATAGGTTACCCTGATGTTCTTGAGTCCAAAAGGCATAACTTTGTCACAAAGAGCACCCAAGATGGATGTGAAAGTGGTTTTCTCCATATTCTCGAGTGCCATTTTAATATGGTTGTAACTTGAAAATCTATCAATGAAGAAAACCATTGAATTTTTTGTGATGTCATTAGCTAGAGTCTCAATGTGAAGTAGAAAAAAGTTTTCTTTAGGGCTGACACAATTCAAATCCCTATGGTCTACACACATTTGCTATCCTTTCTAGGGGCTAAGACGATCTTGGCTACCTACTTAAGATACTGAGCTACTTCAAGAAATCCTACATTGAATGACATTTTCACTTTTTTTTTTAATTTTTAGAAGCATCTTTAATTTATTCTTGTAAGCTTTTATTGTATGGGCTTGCATTTGGGTTTGAAGGGAACTTTATGGACCATTATATTAATGCCCAATTCAGGCATGTCTTGGTAAAACTAGGCAAAAAAAAAATCATAATATTCTTAGAGAAGTTCTATCAATTCAGTTCAGGTTAAAGTGTTTATGGAGGTTCCAATCTTGACTACTTTTTGAGCTTCATTTCTTTTAAGATTTGTTGTATCAATAGGTTCCTTGTGGTGTAAGATCTATTTTTCTTCTTATTCAGTTAATATTAACAATTTGTTACACAAGGTTCTCTTTAGAATCCCTCTTAGACTCGACTTCACTAATGTAGATTGATTGCTTAGCCACAAATTAAATAATTTATGACCTTACTTTAGCTTAAGTTGAAGGGAACAAAATTTGAGCTTATGTATTTGGCCTTCATGATGCCTCAAGGCACTCACTTGAAGACTCAAACAAAATAGGTGTCTCCAACTTGGTGCACATAGATATAATGCAATTGCCTCTCAAGATTTCAACAATGCCATCTTAACAAGTTGTACTACTTTCAAGGTCCATGAATTATGAAATTTTCCATAATTTTTCTCTTTACAAGGACCTATTCCTAAGCTTTAGAGTTGAAAAATAAATATAACAAAATCCTTAGAAAACAAAAGCAACTAAGGAAAGAAATAAACTAAAGAATTTGTGCATAAATTGGATTTTTGAATAATCTAAATGTCATCCCCTAGAGGATCTATTTATAGGACTTAGGAGGCCTACAAATACATAAATCTACATGATACAAAATATCTATTAATTATGATGAATGTTTAGAATCATGAATTTATATAATTAATAAATCTAGTTAATATTGTTCATCTATATTCATAGTTCATAAATATTAAAATTCATGAATTTACATATCAGTGGATATTCTTCTTTATCAAACCATAACTAATATATTGGTTCATGTATTAACATTATTAGGGATTAAAATTATTGATCAAATAGGAATTAAACAACAAAACATTTTTCGATTAACAAAACCCAAGTCTAGAGCCCACGGCCCGAATAATAAGACAAGTTTGCAAAATATCAAATATATGAGAATTTTTGGGTTAGTCATTTTGCCATCCAAAGGTTCTTTAAGGTTAATTTCTCATCACCAATAATTGCTTTTAAATAGGTTAATATTCAGCATTAAATTACTCATAGTGGACTACAAAATTTAACAAATTAATTAATCATAAATATGATTAGATCCCATATTTGTTTTGGCCCCATAAGTGCCATTAATCATGTTTTACGAAACTAATTTTCGACAATAGGTTAGGTTGTCCTGAATTAAGAAAACCTATATTCAAGTCAAGCCTTAGATGTAGGTTTTCCAAATTTGAATTGATTTGGCGTTGTTTATATTACTATTTAATAATAAAAATTATTTTTTATCTAAATTTAATTATATAATATTAATATAAAAATATTTTTTGAACTTTTTTAATATTTAAATTGTAATTCACCTTTTGGTGTGATAGACCTTATTTGGGCTTGGTCAAGAAATGTAATTTTTTTTAAGTCATAGATTAACCTTGTCCGGTCGATGGACACCTTGCTTGGAAATATAAAATTATATTTTAATTCTCATAGTTTCTTTTTAACTATAAAATTATTAAAAAATAATAACTTGAAAATTTAATTTCTTTTTAATTATATAATTATAAAAAATTTTGTAAAGAAAGGGAAACCACCCTGCATAAGGATAGCTTCCTTTGATAATTTTAAAAAAATAACAACTTTCATGTATGTAAGCTATCTTCACCTTTCTTTAATAGTTACATTTTAAAGCTGCCTTTGTTAACGGTGAGTACCGTTCATTGTGCTTTTTTTAGTTACAAGAAGGGAAACCACCATCAACGATGATTGTTTTCATTTTACATTAAAAAGTTGTGCATTTTGGTACATAATTTCAAAACATTAGTACATTACTTATTAAATGATTAAAGCAATATTATTATAAAAAAGCCTACATAATAAACATATTAGTATAAGATACATTTGCCTTATTCAAGCTCTATTGATTGTATACATACAAAAAAAAAAGATAAAATTGAAATAAACAAAATTCTAGCGTAAACTTTTCTGCAAAAAGGATACTAAAAAAGAATTTAGAGAAGTATATTCTTTTGTTGCACATTACTATAAGGTAATCAAGACTGCATGAGTACCAATTAGATCTTTTCATGATCATGTCAGATCACAACTTGCTTTTTTCAAATCCTTTACGTCAACTATGCCTGTAGGCCATTTTTATTGTTTAGAAAAATGTTAAAATAATTTTATATTTAGTATTTATATACTTTTATAATTAAATTTAAATAAAAATTTTATACAGATATATTTTATATATTTTAAATGGATGCCATACCATGCTGCAGGTGAATCCTACAAATCAGAGTGGGTGAAAATAATTTATTCAAAAGATCGAGTCATCAGATCGAGTTGATTTTCCAACTTTCCTGCATGACTATTATCATATAGCCTAGAAATTGGGAGTCACTATCAATTTTTTGGGTTAGGTGCACCTGGTCATCTATTAAGATTTGTTGTTTGAGGGTTGTAAAACCTTTAAAAATGTATCCCAAGGTTTGCCTATAAACTAAAGAAATAAATTTTAGGGTTCAAGAGTCATTTACTTATGGGGAAGGATAAACACCTCACAATGCCTATAAATTGGTTCATTTTAATTACATGTTATCCTAAACCTTGTTTCAGATTAGTTTTAATTTTTGATATTCAAAAAAATTTTAAAATTATTTATTATTACTATTATTTCTTTTTAGGTGAATTGAGTTTAATTTTTTTAAATGTAAAATATTTCGTACCCTACTAGTATACCCATTGAAAGACAAAAGGTTTATTTTTTCCAAAATCTTTTGTAAATTTTGATCCACTATTTTATGGAGTGTATTCTATCATTAAAATAATTAATGAATCCCCTTCCATATACTAGAAGAAATCTAAAATAGGGGGATATTGACTTTTTTTATTAGGGAAAAGCCCATTTTCACCCATTGTGTTCTAACTTATGTGACACTTAATACCTTTTGTTTCTTTGCCAACATTTAACCCTTTATGCTTTGGACTATTAGACAAATTCGGCACTGTTAGATTTTTGCCTAGCTGATGATTTTATACCCAAACTACCCTTCTTCTTCTTATTAGTGATTTTATAAAAAAAAACTCTAAATCCAAATTAAAGAACAAAATTATCTAAAAGGAGTTTAGTTCAATAAATGACCAAAATCCAATTCAATTTAGCCCAAGATAAAAACGGCCTATCATCCCAAATTTCAAATCCTATTCAAGAATATTTTATAATGTAATAATTTTACCCAACAAATTTCTTTAATTTCATGAAAATAAGACTTAATTCTATAACTAACAAATTAAATTAGGTTTTTTATTTTTTAAATTCTATAATCAAAATAAATGTTTATTCTTAAGTGAAGTTTGATTTCCTTTAATTCTTTCTTTTCACAATATAAAATAGAGGAAATTGGAATTTAATTTTAAGCCTTTTAACCAATTTTTTTCCAAAAAAAATATAGGAATTCTTTAAGTCAAAGGAGCATGAAAAGAAATGATATCCTATATGAAGAAACATGAAAAAAATGAAAACCTATTAGAGAAGACATCAATTTTGACTGAAAATAAATCCTATAATTTAAAATAGAGAGAAAGAATAGGGTTTATTAAAGAAAACCAAAAAAAAAGAGAAAATTTTATGAATGGAAAAATGAAAATTTCAAGTTTTCTAATTATAAACAAAAAAAGAAATTAAGGAAAAGAAAAAGCAAAAAGAAAAAAGAAAATTTAATGAATGGAACAAAAATCGAAGAATAGGATTTAGATAGAGAGAAATAAAGAATAGAGAAAGTAAAAGACAGAAGAAATGACTAAGAAGAAATAAAAAATAAAGAAAGGTGTATAGTCATTTATCTAAAGAATCTTATAGTGTTACCCTATGATAAATAAAATAAAATCATAAGGGATACAAATGTTGGCACGACTAATTTAGAATTGTAAAGAGAAAAGAAAGAGTGGAAAAAATTAGAGAGAGAAGAAATAACGAAAAAAAGTAAAAAAAATAAACGTATAATAGTAAATTACCAAAAAATTCTAATAGCATTATCTGTGATAACTGGAATGAAACCACAAGTGATATAAATGTATGCAAGGGTTTTTTTTTCACTCAGCCAAAGCACAAAAGTTGAAAATGAACTTTTCTCTTTTTATTAAAATACATTTTATAGTAAAATGTATTTAATGACTTTACAAAATATAAAACCTAAGGGTTTGATATTGATGTGGAAGTGCTAATCTTAACCCTAATTACTTCATTCTAATGGAAAAAGGTTGCCTAAAATTTCAATTTTGTTATGGAAGTGCTAAAATGACTGCCGATAACATGCCTCCTACGAAGAAAGCACGAATGACTTAAATGTATGTTTTGATAGGGAAATATCCTTTCGTCCGATATTTTTCCTTTTCTTAACGTGATTGGAGTAACAAAGTACAGATTCTTGGCTTTTGACCATGAAAGGGTGTCGTTAGATGAATTATTGTTTCAACTAGTCATGGGTCACCACCATGATCTGGTTAATAATTAGAGTTACCGCTGATCATTTGGGCTAAGTGTGAGTGGATGCCTATTAAATCTGATATCCAGAGTTACAAAACTCAAAACATTGATTACATGGTCTATGTAATTTAGAGATTTGATGGTTGGCTTTGAAAGTTGGTTATGTATAAAAAGGTACAAATCTCCTCACGATGCTTGAAATTGTGCCTTTCTAGCCATGTTTTAACTTATTTTTGGTTTTTTAGATTTTGACTTGTCATTATTTGATATAATCCCCCTTTAATGCATAAATTTTACATAAAATAGTAAACTCAAGTTTTAAGAAAATTTGAATCTCATATATGCCTTGGAAATGTGGGGAACATAGGGATAATGACTAAAAATGATCTTCAATTTTAATTTTTTATATTCCATGTTAAGCACTGGAGGGATACCAACATGAAACATTGCCTTTGTGATTTTTTGAAAATGGTTTTTAAATATATGGATGTAAGATAGACAACATAAGGGAAAATGTGTTAGTGAGATGAAAAAGAAATAATATTGCATAAAATAATTCATACAAAATAGGAAATAAGGGAAGGGATGATCATAATGTATCTCGTTATTATCATCAGTTATCTAGAAATATCTAAGCCAACAATTTTGGAGACACATCGGGATCCATTGATTAATTGAGCAGCGAAAATAGGTTTTAAATTTTGCAAAAGTCTAGAGTGACCTAAGAGAGAGAAAATTTAATTTTTTTCTTAACAAATTTTGACAGACAGGGTTAGAGTATCCTCATGAAAGTCAAATTGGAGTATCCCTAAGGTGAAAATTTTAGTGATTTTTGAAATCTGAATAATGTTTGTAAAAGCAAGGTTAGAGTGTCCCCTTTGAAAATGAGGTTGGAGCATCCCCATAGATGAAAATTTTGATGATTTTAGAGGGACAAACTCAAAAGATTTATCTTGGCAAAGGTTTGATGATTGCTTGATGAAATGGCATTTTTGATAAATTCTTGACAAAATAATTAATTTTTGATTAAAAAGTAAATTGATAAAAATAGAGGTGACATGATGAAGATTGCTCATGCCTTGATCCAAATCTACGAGGTTGACACATATATTTTGACTTGAAAGGACTAATTAAGATCACATGGAGCCAACCAAATGCCTTGGAGTAGGATT
>JBBYHO010511872.1:11774-51057 GCA_038382025.1 Adansonia gregorii | reverse complement strand
TTGAAGTCTCATGATGTAGGCCTCATATTCAGCTATGTTGTTGGTGCAATCAAAATTCAATTTGGCTTTGAAAGGGTAATGGTTTTCCTCAAATGAGATGAAAATTGCCCTAATTCCATGCCCTAGTGCATTTGAAGCTCCATCGAAGTATATTTTCCATGATGACCCACACTTGACAATGTTCTCTGCCTTAAAATATGTCTTCTCATATGCCAAGATTGATTTTGCAAATTATGCCCTAAAGATAGGATATGATCAATCCAAAATGATGGATTAATCATGGCTTATGTTTCCATTATTTGATGCCATCAAACTTGCGGCAAATATTTAAGGCTAAATATATTATATTTTTAACCTTTTAAATTAATTTTCAAAATCGTTTCATCTAAATGCCTCATTATGGAGCCTTATGTCATTGTTGTTGAATGGCATGGCTAAGGGGTCATTTAGGTGTCTTGCTAATCCAGTGGGCTTAAATGGGAATTTTAACCGGCTACCATCAACCCCTAAGAATGGAAATTTGCATGTTCAAAGACTAACTTGAGTCTAGGTAAACTGAAAACCTTAGAGTCCCCTATTATGGTTGTTAGCATCAGCAATAGGTTGGTTCGAAAATTGATTTTTAGACCAAAATGATTTTTATAAATTTTTATAAGATTTTTCATTCAAATAGCATTGAATTATCTTTCTAATGAGCTTTTGTTTGCCTCATTTCAAGCACGGATGAGGGAGTTATGATTTTTTTAATTACGCACTGTCTAAAAACCTTGAGACAAGCATTCAGTGTCCAATATGAACCATTTTTTACCCGTAAAGGATTTTTTATTATTTTCCAATATTTTTCCCTTAACCTTTTTGAGATCTCTTATCCAATGATATCATTTTTTACTTTTTCGGTCTAAATGATTTCGAGGTGATTTTTTAAATTTTGCCACATCAATTCTCTATACCTACTGCAAGTGCTAAATTGAGTCTAAATTTAAAATTTTTTTCTTTTAGAAAGCAACTTTATGGAAAATTTTAACCATTTTTAGGTTAAATTTTGTTAAGCTACCTTTTCGATGGTATCTTGTTTTGCCTTGTTTAAGGTTTGGATTAATCTAAAATAAATTTGGGAAGCTCGATAGTGCAATGTTGTCCACCCTGTTTCCAACACTTAGCTGAATTAAAGGCCAATATGTTTTTACTCTTTTGATGTATTTGAATGCAATAGAATAAGTTCGATTAGTGCTTATGTATGATCATGAGTCATGATAAGTTCCATAGGCTTGGATCAAGTTTTATCATTTAGAAAAATAATTCAAGGATTATTTTACAAATTCCTTGTTCTTTAACCAAAATTCACCCTTTTTATCAAAAATACTGAAACACTTCATTTTCACAAAAATCATCGAATCTTCTTTGACTTAGGTTTTTCAACCTTGTTTTTCAAAATCTCCATCAAAATCAAGATTTTCTCTCTCCTAAGTTTTCTTCGAATCTTTCAACATATACTCAGTTTTTGTGCCTTAATCAGCCTATGAGTCCAAGCCGGTATCTTTATTGTTAACTAATTATTTCTAGATAATTGGGGATAACATAAGATACATGCCAAATCAAACCTTCTTTCCATGGTTTATTTTCTTAATTTTTAAATAGTATTTATTATGATTTTATTTGTTACTAACACATTTCCTTTGTTGATGGCAATGATACATATACATGAATTTCAAATTAAATATTTTTCAAAAATCATCATGTAATGCTTTATGTTAAAGTCTTCCAGGTGCTAATTTAGAGTATCCTTTTTAGAATTAAACCCAAAGATCAATTTTAAAACCTTATGTTTTGCTTTCCTTCTCAGTCAAGAACATAGTAGAGCTCAAATTTGTACAAAAACTCAGGTTATCACTTCTAAACATTTTATTTCACATAAAAGAGGATTATAACAAAATAATGACAAACTAAAAAAAATTAAAAAATCAAAAGTTAGATCATCTATGGCTAGATGACAACAATATAAGGCACCATGGGTGCTAATCCTTCTCTATGTGTAATTGACTCCTGGACTTACTTATTGAACTATGGTTCATGTAAACCTTAAAATCTAACTTTTGAGTTTTCTAGCTCAAAGTATTAGTTTTAAAAGGTGTCTGATCACACCTAACCAAATAATCTATGGCAACTCCAATTTCTTGGCTACTTCATAATAGCCATACGAGAATAGTCCGACGAGTGATTCACCCAATGCTTACCCCAATTTTGATCTGAGAAACACTTAATTTTCATCTATGTCGCACTTCATATATTTTTAAGTTGAACATAATCCCAACTATAATGACCCTTGGGGTATATTATGACAATAAACATTTATGGAATAAAGCTCATAAAATGGAAATAATCTAGGCTATATTACCATTAGATATATATACACATATATCCTATAACTATATCTAGTGGTAATGTAGCCTAGATTTTTTCCATTTTATGAGCTTTATTCTATAAATGTTTATCAAATTATATCACCAGATAAATTTATTATCTAATAAAACATCAATAGTTTATTACCATATAAATCTTTTTATAGGTATTTGCAAATATTGATACCATAATTTACAATAAACTTTTGATGGTTTATAGGGTAATAAATTTATCAAGGGAAAAAATTTTATTAAAAAATTATGGAATTAAACACATAAAATGGAAACGATCCAAGTATTATTACCACTAGATATGTTTAAGGGATATATGTGTGTGTATATGCATCTAGTGGAATATAAAATAGATTCTTTCTATTTAATGAGGTAATAAACTCTTGATGATTTGTAATGTAATTTCTTTCCATAAATGTTTATTGAAATATAGCATGGATTCTTTACTATTTATGACCTGTATTCTATAAATGTTTATAAATAAAATTACTTGATAAATTTTTTACCATATGATAATCAGGAGTTTATTACTTTATAAATCTTTATATATATATTTTTGATATTAACATCGTAATTTATAGTAAACTCTGGATGATTTGTAAGGTAATATCCATTTCTAAAAAGTTTATCAAATTATATCAACAGATAAATTTATTACCTTATTATTCCTCGAGAATTTATTACATTGTAAATCTTTATATATGCATTTTCAAGTATTGATATGATTTATAAGTTAGGAACTTTATTAAGTGCTAAAATTTGACAAAAATTTATAGAATGGAGTGTACAAAATGGAAAAAATCTAGGCTATATTACCACTTTGTTGAATTATATCACCTAATAAATTTACTATTGTAGACACTCAATTTTGCTTAAGCCAATATTCAAGGCATTAAAGGTAAGCATGCGAGGCATCATCAAGGCCATCCAGATAAACATTTATCAGTCACCCATAATTCCTAGCTAAGGTTAGGTGCTTTGAGAGCCAAAGGTGCATAACAGCCACATTTTTGCATGTCTATATTGATGCATGATCTTTGGGTACCAAAACGGGACCTTTATGTAATAAAAATTCAATTATATGGGTTGTATCAATACAAAAGGTCAATGTATTGACACATTTGCTTTATGCATCGATAGATTGGCTTGTTGTATCGATGCAAGTTTTGGTAGTAGCAAAAGTCATGATTTTTGGCCAAATATGTCGATACATAAGTAGATGTATCGATACAGGCCTAAATATCGATATATTCTTTAAAGTATTGATACATTTCGACAAAATTTGTTTTTTGTATCGATACAAAATTCTTTGTATCAATATATCAAACAAATATTGCCCAGTTGGTGGTATTTTCACTCTTTTCATTGGTGCATTAAAACTCAAATTTAAGCATGTTTTTTGTACCAAAAATCATCTAAATTCATATCAGGCCTCAAAATTGGACCTGTCATTGGAACAATTGAATTTTTTAAGCCTAAATAGCCATTGCATTAGACATTTTCATGACATGATGCAATTTGTTAGAGGGCATTATTGTACCTTCTTATGGCTCAGCTACATAAAGTGGCTTTGATCCACTGTTTTTTTCTAAGCAAGCCAATGGAATTAAGAGACAATAGACATAGTACCTTATCCTCATTTAAGGTAAATGCATCAAAACCCTGGGATAGCTTTAGTTTTTATATTTTGTCCTCATTACTTGCATAATCTTATAAGTAAACATTAGCTTCAACTGAAAACACTTACACATATTCAGCTCTCACACTTTCTCAATTTTCTTACTAGCCACCATCAATATCAAAATATTCATAAACCCTGGTTGTTTTCAAAAAATCACAAGGTAATGTTTTGTATCGGTTTCTCTCTAGTGCTTGACACAAAATTTCTAGTTTTCAAAATTAAATCTGAAAATCATTTTTAGTAAAAAAGATCTCTATGTTACCCACCTTTCTTAGGGGCACATGAGATTCCAATTTTGCTTGAAAACCCAAATTTTTCACTTTATATGAACCCATGCATAAAAGGAATTACATCTAAAAAATGAAAAGTCAAAATTGAGCAAAATGAAATTAATGCAAGACATAAGGTGTTGTAGGGACATTAGTACTTTCTAGTGCATAACCAAATCATGAACCCAACTAATGAACCTCTAGACCATGTAGACTTCAGAATTGATGTCCTAAGTTTCATTTCTTAGAATGTTGATTTGAATAGCATCTGATCATGCCTAGCCTAAATGACCGGTGGCAACTCTAATTATAGGCCACTGGTATCATAGTTAAATTTCCTATTTTTAGGGATTTTTTGAGAATTCTTCGTAAAATTTCAAAAGTTAACTTTCTTATATTTTTATTGATACCAATGCATTATTTATGCCAATATACATTCCAAAAATAAAAAATATTCAAGAAAATAAATCCATATTGGCATTTTGTAGTTTGAGGTGTCAAATTAATAAATTTATCAATTAATTTTTAATTTTTTACTATTCTACGAGTTTCTTCTTATGAATTTTTTTGGTAAGACTTGTTCCAAAATTCAAGTGTTTATCTTTATTATTTCCAACAATTAATGCTTTGAGCAAGATATTAAATTCAACTCATTTTTCTAATGTTGGATTTATTTTTGAAATTATTTTTGTTTCTAAATTACGGTATTTTCTACCACATTAAATTTTTTATAGTTTTTTTTTGAGTTTATAATTTTTAAAATTCTTCAAATATTTTCATTAAATTCATATTAAATCAGTTTTGAAAATTCAAATCATTTTATGCATTTTGCATTCTTTCCAAATAATAATTTTCTTTTAGAAAGGTTTTTCTTGCAAAATTTTACTACTTTGAGATTTTTAATTGTCTTTTTCTTGAACATAAGACTCCTTAAAAATTTTTTGTATAATTCAATACATGAAATTTTTATAAGTAAATTTTATTATTTTTATTAATTTTATTTTGAGCAAAATTTTCTTAATGGGCTTAAAACTTTTAAATTTTACTATTAAGCCTAACAAGCCCAATAACCATGCCAAGCCCATTTCATTCTCTACAAGCTTAATAAGCCCATTTGTGATTATTGCATTTATTTTTCAGCAAGGCCCAATTAAGCACATTCTGATTTTTCAATAAAGCCTAATGATTTTTTCTCTCCCTAAAATTTTTAATAATTCTTTTAAATTCAAATTTTCATATGAATATTTAATTGGGCCTTTTATATGATTAAATCAGCAACTAAATTTATTGATTTATACTATTCAATTTTTTAAATTCTTTTTCATAGAATATGCAATTATAATTTTATCTATTCCAACATTTCCATAAATTTATATTGAAAGGCCAAGTATGAAAGCCAGGATAAAAGTTTCTTGATTTTGTTGGTTTACATAAAATTTATTGGCAATAGGTTGATTTTCATCAAGATAATTTGTGTTTGTTGATATAAAGGAAATTATTTTCATGTATATATGGTTATATTATTTTTCTTTATATTTTCATGTTGATTTATATTGATATGTTCGTTTTTTGTCATTATGCATGCTTAAGCTTGGTAAAAATTATAACATGTATTTATATTGATACCCATGGAAATATGTGATGAATAAAATTATTTCTAGTTGATACACATGCTAGTAAAAAATGATCATGGCCCTTGCATAATTTTTCATGCTTGATTTTATGCTATTTTGGATTATTTTGTGACATTTAAAATTTATAGGGGCTAAAAAATAATTTTCCAAAATTTTCAAGGCTTTGGAAGGATTTTTCCATGCTTGGCCGATTCTTGTAAAGCTGATGTAGTGATTTTTTTAATCTTTTTGGTTATTTTGTAATTATGAAAACATATGGAATAAATTACAAAAGTTGGAAACTTTGTTTTAAGACTTTCCAAGTTTGGCCAAATCCTTTGTAAGATCTTTAAGGGTGTTTTTCATGTATTCTTATCATGTTTAAATGTGTTTCACACATTTCAACCTTTTTAAGTGTCATTTTGTAATCTGACAAGGTTAAGGGCTTTTTTCAAAATTTGGAAAATATTGTTCCAAAGCCAAAGGTTCCAAAGCTGAAATTCCTTGTGAATTGTGGAATGTTTTTATGTTGATTATGATGTGTTTGATGTTTGATTTTGTGTTTTATTTCATATAAGGACTACTTTATAAAGTTAGAAAATTTTAGGGACCATTTAGGAAAGCCTTACATTTTAAGGTTAATGGGATATTTTCAACATTTTAGGAATATTTTTAGCATTCCTTCGATCCTCCAATGGGATGTAGAAAATATGATAACTTTTTCTTCCAGTTCACTGGTGGGTATGAAATGCAATTTTGAAATGTTTAGAGATCTAATGGCAATTTTACATTTTAGGTCAACTTTGTTGTCAAAGCTACCTATTTAGGGTAAAATTATCATTTTATATTATTATTGAATCTTTTTGGGTTACTAAGATACTTATAGTCGAAGGTACACCTTAGGGTTATTTTAGTAATTTATCTTAAAATAAAGTCTTTTATGATCATTAAGATACTTTTATGTCGAAGGTGCATAATAGGGATCGATTCATCTTTTGATAATGATATTGAGTCCTTTAGGTTTATTGGGATACTTTAACGTTGAAGGTAGACTTTAGAGATATTTTAGGAATTAACACTAGAACCAAGTCCTATGAGATCATCGGGATATTTATACATCAAAAGTGCACAGTAAGAATTCGTTCATTCATTTTTTATATTATCGAGTCCTTTGGGGTCAATTGGATACTTCTATGTTGAAGGTGTACTTTAGGGTGCTCAGGATAAGTAATTTTATTATTTTTTGTAAAATCTAAAAGTTTTGAAAATTAAGGCAATGTCTTTGTTAAATTAATACATGAAATTTCTCCTAGCATATGAGAGTGATTTTACGGATTATTCAATAATAAGATATCTTTTTAAAAATGAAAAAATCAAGATATTTATAAATTTCAAAAAAAAAAGAAAACTTTCATATTCCTTCAACCCTCTGGCAGGATGTGAAAGATATTTTGATTTTTTAAAACCTTTTTTATTCCTTTGGCTCTCCAAAAGGGTACAAAAAAGGTAATAATAAAATTTTTTGTGTTACTCTGACTTTTCGGTGGGGCACAAAAGATCTTTTGATTTTTGAAAAATATTAAAAACCTAATTTTCTCAAACTGAATAATAAATTTGGAATTTAAAAAATTTTGAAATATAGGAATTATAATTAAATACCAGATATTAAAATCGGATAAAGGTCAAATTTTAAATTAACACATAATTGATAAGGTACTGATTACTAGAGGTCATGAAAGGGGTCAATCCTTACTTTTGTAGGGTTTTGTAACCTTGAAATACGAACACCAATTTCACCTAGTCGAAATAGATTGGTGGCACTCTGAGATATGGTTGTTTCGAAATGACTATTTAGAGTTAAGTCGAGTGAGCGATTCATCTCGACTACCTGGTCCCTAGAAATAAGAAATAACAATGATATGATCCCTAAAAATAAAAGAATAATGATATGCAAATCTATATATATAAGAATGAGGGGTACACTTGCCTTTTAAGTCAGGTTAGTTACGATTCGTATCTAAGTTATATCGATAACTTGGTGATTTTGTTAGGGACAAGTTAAAGAGTTAGGCATAAAATTAATTATGTGTTAATGAAATTTTTGGTTTCAGCCAGTATTTAACTATAGTTCCTGATATTTTTTAAATAACCTTTTTTATTATATTTTTTATTTATAAGGAAATTTTGGCATATATTTTTCATATTTTTCACTAACCTTTGTTATACCTTTTGTAGCATTATTTTTCTGGGGCCTTTAGGATAGGGTTTCTATTATTTTTGAAATGTTGACTGATAAAAGGTTTGTTCGTTCTGCTACACACACTATGCACATGCATTTCATTAGATTTTCCTCCAGGCATATAGAAGGGGCATAAGTTACCTAGGAAGAGGTGAACTAGCTCTACCTCTTGAGGTGTTAGCCTAATCTAGGCTAGTGAAAAGCCTTTCAAGTATAAATTCCCACACTTGCTCGAGGTGTTAGCCTCGTTACGAGCATGAAAAATACTCGTACTCAAATTAAACCCTTTTTAACATAAACTCGCAATGGATAAGGATTAAGATACCTCATCAGTTCTTTCTTTGACTTTGGGAACTATTCAAGAGCCTGTTTAGATCTCTAACTTGAACCTCATATAATGAATTGTATAGGCTTTACCTAGCTAGAGCCATAATCAATTTAGAAGTTATCAAATTGGGTACACATAGGGAATGCTTCTAACCTTTTACTCTTATAATTTGATTTTCTTGATATTAATAAATGTATATTGTGTTACTATGATAAGTTCTATTTTTATTTCTCACATTGATTTGTTATATTATGAAGAATTTTTTTAAAATTTGGTATAACATCCGTATCCCATGAAAACTTGTAAATTCATTCATGCAATTTTTTACATCTATAAGGTTCACATTTTTATTTGTTTATATGCTTATGCATTCATAATTTCTATAATATACTAAAACTATTCCATTCATTGTATTTTTAGGGATCAAGTCATGGATGATCATTTAGAGGCAAGAATCAACATGTTGGAGTTTGTCAAAGAAGTGTATAGACATGAAATCCAAGGAATGAAAAACTAGCTTAATAGACTGATAAATAGGTTGAGAGCTTGGAGGGAGTCATCAAAGAAATAGGACATGAGATTTGAGAGGTAAAGGAATAAATGTTCAAATTGACACTTAAAGACTAAAAGGTTGGATCAAGTGTCCTGTTAGGCACAAGTGAAGCAAAGACATCCAATTCTGTATCTACCTAGATTAGCCTGCTTTCCAATCATTTTGATCTTCCTAATGCTACACTAGTATTATCTAGTGCCCATACTAAGAGAAAACTATGAGAAAGCAAGCTTGATTCACTCTTATTTACTTATAAAGAGTTGTATTACCTTTCATACAAAGATCAGTTTATTGTTCCTGTATACATGCCTCCCCATGAAGCCCTTTATCCCAAACTCTATGACATCAATGCACATTGTGAGTACATGTGGGATTATGAGGACATAATATAAAAGAATGCAATGAGTTCAAAAGAAAAGTTCAGGATCTACTAGATGCAGGTGTAATCTAAGTTGAACCATCCAATCACATGTTACTAGAAGTATTATAATGCCAAGGAGCAATGAAGTGGTCATGGAGACAACCTCTTCGGCCACTTGCTGGGTTTTGTAAATATAGGGCTTAAAAAATAAAATTAAAAAAATGAATGATTAAAATTTGCAAAATTCCATTAGAATCATTAACACAACTAGAAAAATAAAGTAATTGTAAGAGTAATCCCTTTAGTTACTTTTGAATCCTGTAAATATGGTTATGTACATCAACAACCAATAGATAAATTATAGAGTTTTAGGTTAAAGAAATAATAGTGTTGAATCATGACTCGAATGCCCTAGATTCTTATTTCTATGATGATCTCCATTTCTGATACTTGGCCAATTGCTTGGTATCTAATTTGTCTCATTAGATGTTGCCCCGTTCATTCATTAATCTATATATCCATCTTCCATCCATTGATGCCCAAACAAGGATGATAATAAAGATTAATGTTGACAAGACACTTGAATATTCATGCAAATTGATTTAAGTTATTTTTTTTCCATTTAAGAAAGAATAATACAGGACAACTGGATGGAAAAATAAAATACTACTTCACAAGATAGGTTAGAACAAGTCCAAAATAATGAAAGGAAATAAAACCCTGAATAGTTGAAACCATTCAAGAAAATAAAAAAGAAAGAACAAAGTTATAAAGGAAAAGTCTATGAAAACGTAAAGAAAACGTAAAGGAATATGCAAATAGTTCAATATCATACCAATACTACTGCTAGCTTATTCGAGGTGAAAAGGCAACCACCTGTAGGTGCTCTACATGTGCAAACCAATCCCATAATAAATATACATGCTAACCTTAAAGCTTACCAAGAGGCAACATATAGCATATGTGGGATGAAAAAGTGATTCTATCAATAAATGCCAACAAGTCATAGTCGATAAGAGCTAGAAGCAAAAAAAGCTAAGAAAATAAGGAAATCCATTTAGACTGCATCCTCAACCCTAATTTTTTATCACTTAACAATCTTAATAGGATCACCCTCGTATTACCATAACTTTTCATGCAAACTTTTTTTACCTAGAGTTCTAAAAGGCAAAGAGACCTGAGAAAGAGTTTAGGCAATTCTTAGAAAAAAAAAGAAAAAAAATAAAGGTGTACCATGCCTTATCAATTTTCTATATCAAGCTCTTTTCTTTGCTCGTTCAAAATCAGATGATTTTTACTATCCCAACAAAGCCTAGAAGCCTTTCTACCTAGAGTGGTACAATCTGAGTGCTAAGATGCAACATTTTCTATCAATAGATCTTATCAACTAATGCATTCTATTCAATGTGAGGATAATTTGGAGCATCTACCGTAGGTGACCAAGGAATTATAGGCTGCTCCAAATTCTAACTTAAATTGATCGGATATTTTTTGCTATGCAACAAGCTTTTGGATTCATCTTCCCTATTAAAGAATTTAATAAGGAATTAAGTTTCACATATTGGTTGTGCTCACAGCACGATTAACATGACAGGACATAATGGTACATCTTATGGAATTTTTGAGCATGAAAACTTAGAGTTTAATACATCTTTTGATGTTCCAATAGCTAATCTATAATTTAGCTCTCAGGTTCAAGTCAAAACACATCCTCGATGAAAGAATAAAGGTAAATCCCTTTAAAAGATTCCCTAAAAGGAAGGGATGCCAATCTGACAAAATTTGATAAGTTGGTGGACATCTATCAAGGATGATTGGTCTACAGTTTATTACCTATATGGTAGTATGCCAAACAAGGGCAGTTTCTATCTTGACTTTAAGATTTTATATCTTTTTTTGTAGAAACTATGAATTTTGAAATAAATTTTGGTTCATAAATAGTGTGCATTTTGTCATGGACTATGGGCATTGTTAATAATGATTTCTAGTATCTCGGATAATAGGGACATTTTGAACAATTTTTCTTTGGTAAATAATCACAATTAGGCTAAACTCTCTCAGAAAGGGCCTTCACTTCCATTTACATGATATATTCAACAGTAGACCTCTTATACCCAAATATTCATTTTTTCGATTCCTTAGGGGTCGAACAAATAGGTTATGCTCCTAAAATATGTTAATATAATGATGTTAATTCCAAAATCTCCCACATTTGGATCAACTTTTTCCATAACTTCTATGACATTCTTCCAAATCCTTGATTTAGGAAGAATGAGCATAAACATGGGCCAAAAATACCTCTTTTTCATATAAAACATTTTCAATTCAATGTTTGATAACATAAGATGTGAAATTTGAAGTCTTCTTATACCAATTTAATTTTTTCATAAAGGCCCAACCAAAACCAAGATTCGTTAGTGGCTATGAAACTAATAATGTTAAGGGGCACACATTAAGCTTAAATATAAAAAAAAATTGAGTGCAATATCATGTTATTGAAATACTCAAAATGATTTTAGAAAAAAAAGAAACCTTTTTCCTAGATAAATGCTTTCCAATTCAAATGGCTTTGTTTGAAATGACAAATGGTTATCTTTCTCCATCCTTTTGTAAATATATAAAATTATTCCCTTTGTAGTCCCCTTTGAGCTTAATGATTTGTTTCTCTTTTTAAACCCTAATCAAAGATCACCTTCTACACAAGGGACAAGTAAAGTAAAGCTTCAAAACTAGAAGAAGAAAATTTTATTCTAAAAATACAAGAAGAACAGGCAAGATGTCATAAAGCTAATTTTGAAGATCGAATAAAGTTTAAATTTCAAGTTCAAATTTTCAAAGGGAAAATAGGAAAGGTTAAACTTAAAGTTCAAATATTCAAAATGAAAAATAAATAAAGCAAGAGAAAGAAAAAAATAAAAAGAAACAAGGAAAAATGAAAAGCAAGAATACATTAAAAAAATGTATATATGTTTTACCTTAGAAGATTTGCAAATGGGAATTCCTCTGAAAAAATGATGCTTGATTCAATTACCCTTAAATCACTTGATTAGGGCCTATTTATATATTTTTTTAACCTAAACCTCAGCCTACATTACCTACCTATAAAAATCCATTTCAATTAGACATAACTATTTGCACTGTCAGGCTATTCCTAAGAAGCTCATCAAGGACTCATCTTGTTGGATAAGTTTTAAGTCCAAAGAATATGATGGGGCAATCAATTAAAATCTAAAGTTCTAGGGTGAAAACATGAAAAAGGTAGTCTAAAAAAAAACTTAAATGCTCTAGAATTGTTCTTAAACTAACAAAGGTAGCCACTAAATAAAAAGAACTCTTCAATGTTGATCCATATTTGATTCCAAAATTCTAGAAATTCCATAACTTTAGTAAAAAGTTGAGTCAAATGCCATAATATTGATTTAATTCAAAATAAATTTTTAAAATTTTTATGCCTAACCTTGAAAATTAATGTTTACTAAAGGCCTTTCAAATTAACCTTTTGAGACTTGGTGTTTACTAGCACCAGTTTAACACCTATCAGACTATTGTATTTCAGATTAAAAGGATGTCATAACTTTATTGTTTGCCATTAAAAAGGCCCCCATAAAAGAAACATTCGCCTAAATTTGGTGTTGACAAATCTCAACTTTGTTTTATCAATTTCCTTAGATAAATTTTATCAGTGCTACTTACTTGTGCCTTTAAATTTATTTCTTCATTTCATTCAAAGATGTTTGAAATGGTGTTCATCAATCACAAGAAAGCCTTAACATCATGATAAAGATAGCATGTCCATTATCCTTGATATTGGAAAATTCATGGTTGAAATTATTCTAAAATTTTCATAGTTTTAAATCATGTAGATTCTTTCCTTGGTTACAATGAGAAGGTGATTTTATCCGTAAAGTTTGAATTTAGATGAAATATGATACTTCTCAAGATTTTAATAGGAGTATCTATATATGCCTTGAGTAGTGAAAATGCAAACCCTTATCAACTACATAATGTTATACCTTTCAATTGATAAACACTAATTTGATATTTAGTGACTTTTCAAGAAAATTCAAGTAATTCCTAGATTCCTGAAGTCAAAATTGGAAAAAAAATCTTAAGAGGAAAACATCATATCGCCCTTTAATGATTTAAACCTTTAACAGTAAGCCATAAAGAAGAAAAGAAATTGGCAATCAAGAGGCTGAGATTTATGAGGCATTACCAACATAAGAAGATTAACCTTTATGATGTTTTAAATTTATATGTCCTCATTATCTGATCCTATGAAAGGTAGGTAAATTAGGATTTCAGTTTGTCATCCTTTTCATTTGATCTTGTAGAAAGGTAAGTGTAGTAGGATTTAATTCTACTTCGTTCGATCTTGTAAAAGGTAGGTAGAGTTTTGAGTAAGTTATCTTTTTCATTTGATCTTGAAAAAGGTAAATAAAGTACGATTTAAGTCTACTTTATTTGATTTCGTGAAGGGTAGGTAGAGTTTTGAGTAAGTTATTTATTTCATTTAATCCTATCAAAGGTAGGTGAAATAGGATTTAAGTCAACTTTAGTCAATCCCATGAAAGGTAGGTAGAGTTTTAAGTAAGTTATCCTCTTTATTTAATCTTATGAAAGGTAGGTAAAGTAGGATTTAAGTCTATTTTGTTCAATCCTATGAAGGTTAGGTGGAGTTTTGATTAAGTTATCCACTTTATTTGATCCTATGAAAGGTAGGTGAAATAGGATTTTAGTTTACTTCATTCGATCTTATGAACGGTAGGTGAAGTTTTGACTAAGTTATCCTTTTCATTCGATTTTGTGAAAGGTAGGTGAAGTAAAATTTAAGTTTACATTGTTTGATCCAATGAAGGGTGGAAAAAGTTTTAAGTAAGTTATCCTCTTCATTTGATCCTATGAAAGGTACAAGAAGGAGGATTTAACTCTACTTCATTTAATCTTATGTAAGGTAGGTAGAGTTTAGATATCTATTTCATTATATCCCATAAAAGGTAGGCACAGTTTTAAGTGTGTTATCCTCTGCATTTGATCCTATTAAAGGTAGGTGAAGTAAGATTCAAGTATACTTAGGTCAATCTTGTGAAGGTAGGTAGGTTTTATGTATCTTCTTTGTTCGATCTCATGAAGGGTAGGTATAGTTTTAAGTAGGTTATTATCTTTATTCAATCCTATGAAATGTAGGTGAAGTAGGATTTAAGTTTGTCAGCAGTATGTCCTTTTCACTCACTCTTATGAAAGGTAGGTGAAGT
Source organism: Adansonia gregorii (assembly GCA_038382025.1). Lineage (NCBI taxonomy): Eukaryota > Viridiplantae > Streptophyta > Magnoliopsida > Malvales > Malvaceae > Adansonia > Adansonia gregorii. The sequence continues at coordinate 36,347 of JBBYHO010511872.1, read as the reverse complement.
AGGTTTTAAGTTTGCTTTATTTGATCCCGTGAAGAGTGGGTGGAGTTTTAAGTAAAAATATCCCTTTTCACTCAATCATGTGAGAAGTAAGTGAAGTAGCATTTAAGTCTGTTTCATTCGATCCCATAAAAGGGTAGGCAAAGTTTTGAGGAAGTTATTTTCTTCATTCGTTCCTATAAAAGGTAGGTGAAGTAGGATTTAAGTCTTTTTTATTTAATCCAATGACGGGTAGACAGAGTTTTTGAGTAAAATGGCTTTTCACATGATTTTGTGTAAGGTAGGTGAATAAGGCTTTAATAAAATGAACTCTTCATGCAATCCCATGTAAAGTAGGTGATGAAGGTTGACCTCTTCACATGATCCTATGTAAGGCAGGTGAAATAGGCTTTACGTCAACTTTATATGATTAAGCACAAAGATTGACAAAGTTTTCATTTGTCAACTTCACTTGGTTAGGAATTGATGGAGTAAAATGGCCTCTTTATGCAATGCTGTGTAAAGTGGGTAAGACAAGTTGGCCTCTTCATTCGATCTTGTGTAAGGTAGGTGGAAAAGACTTTTAAAAGTGCAAAAGTAGATGATAGCCTCGACCTACTCAAAATTAGTAATAAGCCTAAAAAGTAGATGATGGCTTTAGCCTAATCAAAATTGGCATAAATTCCTAGATTAGTTAATGGCTTACTCCCTATCAAAATTGGCACTAAGCCCCAAAATAGATGATGGCTTCGACCTAATCAGAATTGGCACTAAGCCCAAAATATATGATGGCTTTGACCTAATCAGAATTGGCACTTAGCCTAAAAATAGATGATGGCTTCAGCTTAATCAAAATTGGCACTAAGCCCAGAGTAGCTAATGGCTCAGTCCTTATCGAAATTAGCACTAAGTTTAAAAGTAGATGGTGCCCACAACCTAGTCAAAATTGGCATTAAGCCTAAAAATAGATGACGGCCTTAGCCTAATCAAAACAAGCACTAAGCCTAAGGGTAGTTGATGTCTCTATCCCTGTTGAAATTGACATTAAACCTAAAAGTAGATGATTGGCTTAACCTAGTCAAAATTGACATCAAGCCCAAAAGTCGTCGATGGCTTTATCCCTATCAAAATTGGCCTACAAAAATGAAAAAGCGTAAGAGAAGCTGACAGACACGGCCTAGTCAAAATTGGCATTTAAAATCTAAAAGCCTTATATAATTAGTTAGCGAAAAAACCAAAGCAGTTGGTATTTATATATATTTATATATATATATATATAATTTACAAAAAAGCTTATCACAACTCAAATAGAATTATGTCTATTTTAGTCTTTACCATGCACCTGATCCTCAGCATCGTCTAAAAAAGGGCAACTATAGACACCTAATTTTGTTCGAGCCCTTTCTCAAGTAAACCTAAAATATTTGATATCAATGATTAGGTAATCGTCCTATTGACGGTAGACTTCCTTTATGTGATTAGACATTTTCAAGATATTTTTAGCCTCGCATAAATGGCCAAAGGCACATGTGATAGAAAAAGTGTCATTTTAGGGCTGATCTGGGATAAAAAATAAATATTAAGGTAAAAAGTTAGGTTTTAAATTTATTATTTTGAAATTTATCTTTACAAATAATATCATGAATAAATTTCCAATTTTCAAGATTTTTTTAAGATTCTCTTTGTGAAATTTTAGAAGTTGACTATTGTATATTTTATTGATATTTATGTTTCATTAATACCAAAAAATTAGTTTTAAAATTTATTCTTGTAAAATTTTGAAATTCAATTTTGCAGATGATATCATAGTTAAATTTCCTATTTTTAGGGAATTTTCAAGAATTTTTTTGTAAAATTTGAAAAGTTAACCGTCGTATATTTTTATTAATAGCAATGTAGTATTTATCATTTTCTTTGTTATTTCAACCAAAATTCAAGTTTTTATCTTTATTATTGCCACTAATTACTGCTTTGAGCAAGGTATTAAATTTAGCTCATTTTTTTTAAGTTCGATTTGTTTTTAGAATTTTCTTGTTCCCAAAATATTGAGTTCTCTACTCCATAAATTTTTTTGGTATGATTGTTTTGAGTTTATAATTTTACGCAGTCTTCAAATATTTTCATTAAATTTATATTAAATTAGTTTTTGAAAATTCAATTTATTTTATGAGTTTTGTATTTTTTCTAAATAACAATTTTCTTCCAAAAATGTTTTTCTCATAAAATTTTATGAGTTTGGGATTTTTAATTGTCTTTTTCTTTGGTATAAGACTTCTTAAAAATTTCATATATAATTCAATACTTAAAATTTTTATTAAAAAAATTTGTTAATGGTCCCAACAAGCCCAATAATTTCTAAGCAAGCCGAATAATCTTGCCAAGCCCATTTTTTATTTTCTACCAAGCCCATTCCATTCTCTACAAACTCAATAAACCTATTTGTGATTATTCCATTCATTTTCCAACAACACCCAATAGGCCCTTTGGATTGTCGAACAAGACTTAATGATATTTCTCTCTCTAAAATTTTTATTGACTCTTTTGAATTCAAAATTTTTAGATAAATATTTAATTGGGCTTTTTACGTAATTAAATTTGTTAATTTACAACTTTTAATTTCTTACAATTTTCCTTTCTCTTCAAGTTTTTAATTCATTTTCATAAAATTCACAATTAAAATTTTATTTATTCCTATGTTTTGAAAAAATTATGCATTTTTATTTTAATTTCAAAATTTGATAATTTGGTTATATGAGAATTAATTTAATCAGGATTGAATCTCATCATTAAGTTCAATATTATCCAAATTAGATTCTTTTTAAGTCAAAAGTCCTAGATGATGATGTCATGCATGATGTAATATGCAAAATGACAAATATTTAATTAAAGCTTATCAAAAAAGCAAAAAAGCTAAAATTATCTAGAAAAGTAAAAATATAAAAAATAAAAGAAATAAGCAAATGGCCATCAGCCAAGAGGGATTTTATCCTTTCTTTGCCAAATGTCCCTTTTATAAATAAAGGGGTGAATGTTTCATGAGAAGGTTTTAGCATCCCATAAGGAAAATTTTCATAGGTTTTTAAGCTTTATATGGTAATTTCTCTTGTAAAAATTGTAATTTTTGTTTATCTCATGCTTGGTTCTTCCTTTTAGGGAGCTTTATGAACACTTGAGCTCATGGATTTTAATCCATGTTAACAAGCCAATTACGAAAGCCATGGTCAAAGTTTCTTGATTTTGTTGTTTTATTTAATTTGTATTAGCAATAAGCTAATTTTCATCAAGATAATTTGTGTTTATAGATCGAAATGATATTATTTTCATGTATCTATGGATATGTTATTTTTTTTAATATTTTCATGTTGATTCATGCTGATATGTTCATTATTTATCATGATTTTATGCATGTTTAAGGCTGGTAGAAATTATGAAATGTATTTATATTGATATTCATGAAAATATCTGATGAATAAAATTATTTTTAGTTGATATACATGCTAGCTGAAAATGAGTACGACTCTTGTATAATTTTCCATGTTTGATTTTATGATATTTTGGATTATTTTATAATATTTGAAACTTATAAGGGCCTAAAAAGTAATTTTTCCAAAAATTTCAAGGCCTTGAAAGGGTATTTCCATGCTTGGCTGATCCATATAAAGCTGATTTGGTGATTTCTTTGTGATTTTTAGGTTATTTTGTAATTATGAAAACATAGAAAGTAAATTGCAAAAGTAGGAAAATTTGTTTAAAGCCTTCGAAGTTTGGTCAAATCCTTTATAACATCTTTAGGGGTGTTTTCACTTATTTTTAATGTGTGTAAATATGTTTCATGCATTTCTAACTTTTTAAAGGTCATTTTGTAAATTTAAAAAGTTTAGGGGCTTATTTACAAAATTTAAAAAATATTATTCCAAGGCCAAAGGTCTTGGCCAAACCTCTTTTGTGATATTTGCAAATTTTTTAGGTTGATTGTGATGTGTTTAATGTTTGATTTTGTGTTTTATTTCATATATGGACTATTTTGTAAAGTTAAAAAATATTAGGGATTATTTAGGAAAACCTTGCATTTTATGGTTAATGGGATATTTTTGACATTTTAGGAATATTTCTAGTATTATTTTGGTCCTCCAGTTAGGTGTAGAAAATATTAAAACCTTTCGTATTCTTATGATTCTTAAGTAAGGTATGAAACATAATTTTGAATAGTTGAGGGACCTAATACAATTTTTGCATTTTAAGTCAACTTTGATGTCTAAGCCATCTATTTAGGGTAAAATTGTCATTTTATATCATTATTGAGTTTTTTAGGGTTACAGGATACTTATATGTCGAAGGTATACCTTAGAGGTATTTTAGTAATTTATCTTAGAATAAAGTCTTTCATGATCATCGGGATACTTCTTTGTCGAAGGTGCATAAGAGGGATAGATTCATCATTTTATAATGATATCGAGTCTTTTAGGGTTACCAGGATACTTTAACATCAAAAGTAGACCTTAGGGATATTTTAGTAATTTATATTAGAACTAAGTCATATGTGACCATTAGGATACATATATTTGAAAGTGCACAATAGGAATAGGTTAGTTCATTTATGATGTTATTAAGTTCTTTAGGGTTATTAGGATACTTCTATGTCGAAGGTGTATTTTAGGGGACTTAGGATAAGTAATTTTATTGTTTTTCTTAAAATCTAAAAATTTTGAAAATTAAAGCAATGACTCTGAGTTAAAATAACACATAGAATCTCTCCTAACATATGAGAGGGGTCTCACGGGTAACTTTAATAACAAGATATCTTTTAAAGAGGAAAATTTTGAGATTTTATGAATTTCAAAAAAATAAAAACTTTTGTATTCCTCTAGCCCTTCAATGTGGTGCAAAAGATATTTTGATTTTTTAAAACCTTTCATATTCCTTTGGCTCTCTAGTGGGGTATAAAATAGGTAAGATAAAACCTTTTGTGTTACTCCAGATTTTCAATGGGGCATAAAAGATCTTTTAATTTAAAAAAAATACTAAAAACCTTATTTTCTCAAATGAAATAATAAATTTGGCATTTAAAAATTGAAATTATGGAAATGATAATTTGAAATTGGAGAAAGATCAAAATTTTAATTAATGCGTGATTTATAAGGTGCTAATTATCAAGCATGATGAAAAGGATTAATTCTTACTTGTGATTGTAATCAACTTACAAATCTTTTCAATTGATCTCAAGTATGGGCACAGACCTAAAAGTTGGTTTTGTAGGGTTTCATAATGCTTGAAATACAAACTCGAATAGGTGACCAATCTCACCTAGCCAAAACAGATTGGTGGCAACTCTAAGATAAATAGTTATTTCAAAATGACTATTTAGGGTTAAGTCGAGTGAGTAATTCATCTCAAAGGCCTAGTCCTTAGAAATAATATATAATAATAATTATATGGTCCTTAAAAAAAATAAAGATATGTTGATATCTATAGGAACAAAGGGTACACTTGCATTTTAAGTCGGGCTCATTAGGATTGATATTTAAGCCATGTCTTGACACCATCCGAGACCAACTAGATGAGCAACTTGTCTGATAGTCCCTTTTCATGTGAAAAAAGAAGTCTCGATCAAGAAAAAACTTATTCGTCAAGAATTTTATCACTTTTCTCATATATTTAAATCATGCATACTTCTCTTTTCATGAGGATTTTTAAGGGTTATGTTGCGACAACTTTAACTGCTCCACTGGCAACCAATTTAGAAAATTATTGCTTAGTTCTCAGTTTCTTCAGTTTTGGTCATTATCTAACTATAATCCCCTTCCATTTGTGTCTACTAATCTTTTACTTCTCATAATTGTGTCTTGTGGTTACTAGAGATATCTTGTTCCTAAATAAACATCAATTTGCTAAGTTTGATAATAAGGGATAAACAAAAGTTTTGATTGTTTTTCTAACACATACAATGCACTTGCATTTGTTTTAAATTCTCACCAAACTCCATGGTAGGACTAGGGTCCCAAATATCATGAGGAAGTGAGTTATCAGCCTTCATGAGTAACCTTCTGCGTAAGCATGGCAAGAACTTCCAAAGTGTTAATTACCTATATCTCTCATGAGTAACCTTTCAAATTTGCATAGGGAAATACATCCATTAGAGTGAATCTATTCCACCAAACTCGCAATGGGCTTAGGATTAGGGTACAATAGCTATCTTACCGAATGAAAAAGTAATTTGAATACTGATTTAGATGTCAACTCAAGCCCCATATAGTAAGCTCTACATGCTAAACCTTCTCAACCATACCTAAGTGCTACTAGACTAACACGAAGAATAATAACACTTCAAAAAACACTTTTTACCTTTACTCTTATTTAATATAGTTAAGTAGCAATAGTGGATGAACATTATTGCCCACGTGTGTCATTTCAATGTTGCCATTGTGCAGTCTGATTGATAGTTGACCTTTGTCAATAAGTGCATGATGGTAAACAAATGTCATCATTCACAAGGCTCCACATTACCCTAAAGAAAGTTATATCTAACTTGAATAAGCTTTTATGTTATCCGATCGATGATTAACACCTAGTTTATTCCTTTGAGTGATAACATAGAAACTTAAGATGTCCCATTCAAGACTAGATGTTGCCTTCAAAAGAATAAAATCTTCCTAAGTAAGTCATTATGTTGTCTGACCGATGGCTTAATGCCAACAACCACTAGATTATGATGAGTAAATATCACCACCTAGATTATTAATAGCATCCTAAAAGGCTCCACGTTGTCTCGTTATGGACAAACTAACTCGAATAGGTTGTTATACTATTCCACTGATGGATCAACTTCTATCAATGACTGAGTGGTGATGTACGAACATAGTCATCTAATGTGTTAGTTTTGTCTCGAACAACATCACATAGTCATAATAGGGATAATTTTAAATCGATGTGCTATTATGCTATCTACGTCAACCTAGGCTTTCACAAGCAAAATGCATTTCCTGTTACCCTATCATATGCATTTCAAAGATGTCATAATGCCTTGATTTCTTCTTAGGGAAAATAATTGATTTCTAATTCTTTTTTCTTATTTTTTTAGTAAAAAAAAAAGAGGAGGAGAAGGCTGCCTTTAGTTTAGCTTTCACTAATAAAAGATTAAAAGGTTATGCTTTAAGAAAAACCAAAAAGAAAAAAAATTAAAGAAAAGAAAAAAAATCTTTTAAAAAAATTTAGTTAGAAATAAAAGCTAAGAGTCACGAGTCAAAAAGAGCAAGGTCAAAATGAGAATGATATTAGGACATCGTCTCCCTTAACCCTATCATGACATTTTTGGATAACATTTATACCATTTTATGTCTCATATGTGTAGATACACATCCCTAGCATGTCATATCTTCCATTCCTCATTCTTTAGTAGAATCATGCATAATCCATTACATATTGCTAAATTCATATGTTGATTACATTAAAAGGGTCATAAGATAAGGGATCAGTTACAAGCGAGAATCAATACTTCAAAAAGCATCTAAGAAAAGCTTTGTCCTAATGTTCAGTAAATGAAAAAACACTTCATAAAAATTATGGGGGCCTCAATTAGCCTTCTTATAAGGGAATTGGCAAGATAGACATCATCATCTACAATAATACAGATAGGTTAGTCATGGTGGATTAATTAGAAGCATGGATTAGCACTTTGAAGAGAACCATCAGAGAGGTTGTATAGATATCTAGGATATGAAGGGACAATTTCAAAATTAACAAGGATGTTTACAAGCCTTGGTCAAAGAAAGACAAAATTTTCCCAAGAGACACTGTCACCAACAACTAAATTCCATACACCACACAACCTAATGTCAGGATTAAAGATGCTACTGTTCAAACTTGAGGTAACCAACACCAAACCCCTTATCATCATACCTTCCTCAACAACTGAGGCTTAAGACCTTAGCTTTAAATCATCACAAATTAACACTACTTCTAAAACTAGATATCCTTTCACTGCTTAACAACCATAATTTGATTCTGGTATTAATAAAAGATCATAAAGGAGCCCAAATTTGATCCCATCCTTATGACTTATAAAAGAGTTATACCCTCTTTTACTCTAAGGACAATTGGTCATTCTCATCTAAGTCCTCGAGAAAGAGCCCTCATACCTTTAGTGGTTTAAAGCTAATGCCCATTGTGACCACCATGCTAGGCATCATTGGCATAACACCGAGATGTGCACATCATTCAAGCAAAGGGCACAAACCGTAGCTGATCAAGGAATTTGAAAAATCAATGAAGTTCTCAATGAAGAAAGATGATGATTGGACTTTTCTTATGCTTTTAAGAGTACTAGGATGTTAGGATAAGAGAATGTTTACAAAAATAATTTTTACTTGTTCTCTAAAATCTTATAAGAGAAATCCTATATATTGAGAACATAAAAGGAATGATAAGGAGTATGTTTAAGTTTATGGGATGCTAATGATTAAACTACAGTTTGAACCCTTGCTACTTTCGTTACGATTTCTCTTATGTTCAGATCCGATCAATGACCTGTGACATCATCAATTCATTCACTTATTCACTCACCCATCCCTTCCCTTATGCATTACAATAATGAAAGTAAATAATGCTAAGACCTAGTATATCTTCAAAACTAATTGGTGTTTTTCCTTTCAAGTAAAATAAAGAAAACAGATCACATAACTCAATTGGGTAATTATTTGGCGTACTGCCATTGTAATCAGCCCATGATCTTGGGTAATCAAGACTAAACCTATCAAAAATATTTAAGATTTAAAGACATAATAAAAAATATGACTAGATCAGAGAAAAAAATCTGAGCCATGATGTAACAAAAAGGATTTAACAATGCCAAAGGACTCTTGTTTGTCCCAGATGTGACCATCCACCAAAATTCAAGGTCCTACAATTCGACAAATATGATAGGCTTAACTACTTAAAAATGTATGTAAGTGCTTGCTGTTACAAAATGGTAGAGTATGCTAGGGATGAAAAATTGTTTATCCATATTTTTTCTAGAAAGTTTAACTATAAGAGATTTGGCTCGTGCATTTTTGAAACATTACAGGGACTTGTTGAAGATGGCTTTTGACTAGTGGGCTCTTTAAAATGTGAAAAAGGAACCTCACAAAAGCTAAGACTAGACTTATAGATGACAAATTGCAGCAGGGAGATGACTATCTATTTATGGACACACTCCTATCCCATACTATGATAAGATAATCGACAATGCCTTCATAGAATTTAGGGACATAGTATTCACTGTGGGCAGAATCGAAGGTGGGATTAAGATAAGGAGAGTCAAAGATGCTAACGATAGAACACCTTTTAAAAGAGAAATGGACAAGCAAGTTTTGACCTTCAATAGCAAAAAAAGAAAGACCAACTCAAGGAAATCCATTCGGACTTTATCCTTACCTCTAACTTATAATTGACTATTAGACTCAACAAGTTTATCATATGCTTTAACACCTTTCATATGAGCTTATCCATATTATGTCTTAGAGATACAGACAAGCTCAGAGGTTAATTTAAATTATTTTTAAGAATAAAACAGAAAAAGGAAAAAGGTGCATCACTCTCTGCCAATCTTTTACATAAAGATCTTCCCTTTACTGCTCTGGAACTAACTGATCTCCACTATCCTAATGAAGCCTAGGAAGCCTCCTTATCTTAAATGGTGCAACCCTAGCCTTACATGTGAATATCAGTTAAAGGGTCGAATGACATGCTGCAAAGAATTGAGGCATTCAAAAACAATGTTTACGTTGTCATCAATGAAAACTTAAAAAAATTCAAAAAGATTATGGATGCTTATCAACAGCAATTACCCTAGAAGCTATGAGTCTCTTAGTAGTAAGCCAGTTAGGGGTAATTTCTATCTTTGTTTAAATTCTATACATGTTTTTCATTTATGAAGGAATACGAATTTTGGATTCAAGGGAATGAAATGTTATTTGCAATTATTATGCATCATGCTTTGTTTTGAATGTTAAATCTCTTTGACAATAAAGTCTCGTGTGATTAAATTCTAATTTTGAAGGTAACAATAATTTTCTTGAGAAGAAACATTGATAATCTTGACAAATTGGTAATCATCTTTATGTGTAAATCTACCTTACCCGAACACCTTACCCATATCCCACATGATATCACCTTGGGTCACCTTAAAGATTGAAAAAATAGCAACAAGAAGATGACCAACTAGGATTTTCCCTTTGGTTGCTTGAAAATCGGACAATCAAGGCCTATTTTCAAGGAAACTAGGTAAGCAGTTTGATGTGTAGTAAGATTATGTTGCAATCTAGACAGTCTTTAGATCTCTTTAGACAATCCTTTATCACAGATAGCACAAGCTCTCCCCAAATCTTGTACCAATAAGAAACACAACCAAAGTGCACCATTCTTACCCTTAGAGCAAATCCTTATAGCCTACCTAAAAAATGAAATATGAAATATGAAACTCTCTTACAACTATTGTACCTTTTGCTTGGTCAATCAAAACCTAAAATCATTTGTAGCTAGGGCAAATTAGTGACCCTAAGGAACGTGTTGCTAGTATAAGGAGAAAAACATATCAAGGAATGCATTTAGGAAAAAAAGAAAGAAAAACATAATTCAATGCTACATCTTTAAGACATTCAGCGTGTTTTCTAAGATAACTTTGCCTCAAAGAATGATTCATCAGTCCACACAGTCATGTTTGAAATGAAAGATGACTATTTTCTTTCTATCATTTCACAAATTACAAAATCATTCTCCTTGTTAACTTTTTTGAGCCTAACGAATTCATTCTTTTAAAAACCTTAATCAAGGATCACCTTCTACATTGGGGGTGTGGAAAGTCCTTTAATAGAAATGGGATAGATACACACTTTTATAGTTATCCAAATGCTTGAATTAAGTGGTAAATATAAGATATACTAACTCATCAAGTCTAAATTTCCATCCAAAAGGCCAAAAGAAAAAGAAGAAAAAATCACAAAAAAATGGAAAAGAAAAAAGATCAATCAAAAATCAAAGTCAATATCATATTAAGAAGGAAGAAACTAAAAAAAGAGAAAATAAGGACACCAAAGAGTGGAAATCCTTATAAATGATCCTTGATCCAATCATCCTCAAACACTGAATTTGGGCCTGTTTAACCTTTCTTTCAGAACCTCAAACCCTAGCCTACATTACATGGCTCAACAAGTCCATTTTAATCAAGCATGGCTATTTAAACTAATGACCTTATTTCTCAAGAAATCATTCTTTTAAGAAAATTTTAAATTTCCTTAAAGGGTATAATAAAGTAGTTAATCAAAATAACAAAAGAATTAAAGGCAAAAAGGAAGTCATGAAAGAAAAAAATGATATAAGGTAATCTAGAGTGAAGTTGAAAATTTGATGTCATCTTCGATGTACCTTGAATGGCCATAAAAAAAATTCATCCCATCTGATCAAGAAGGTTATCAAGATTTTTTAAATCTAAACATATCTAGAACCTTCTCGAGTTAAGAAAGAGGTCCAATTTTCCAAATTTCAAGCAAAATACTTCCCTGATAAATACCTATCAATTAAGACTAGCACTTACCCAACAAACTTTCCAAATAAACTTTTTAGGACTAGGAGTTACTAATCAATTCTAGCACCTATCAAATTGTCATATCTAAAAATTGAGAGAGAGCAGTGACAAGATTTTCAAAAATCCAAATGAGGAATATTCATTTCTTTTTTTTGATCGATCTAAAAAATCTAAACTTTTGACCATTTCACACCGACTCTTGACTTCATAATGTCAACAGTCAAAACTCTAACTCCTTTGGTCAACATCAAGAGTACTCAGTCATAATTTGTCAATATATTAGATCTTTTAACCTTTTGTGCCAACATACTACACCTAAATTGGCCAAACCATACAAAAAAATTAATTTTTTAGTTAAGAACGCTTCCAGGAATGATCACCAATTGTCAAAAGCTTTGACTTCAAATAAACATGCCATATCATCAGCTTAAAGTCTGGAAAATACTCGTTTGAGGGAAGTTGTGTTTGATTTACTCGATGTTATAACAAGGAGATTCGTGGCACACAGGATGTAATTTACTTGGAACAAAAAGATGAAACCCTTATGAAATAAGGTTATGAGAGCCTTCTTAATCAAGGAACACTAACATTGTTTTTTTATCCTCTCACGGAAAGTTGATATACCTTGGAGACTTCAAAGTCAAAATATAAAAAGTAGGCTAAAGCAGGAAAAGGTTAGAAGTTTGAGATCATTACAAAAAGATCCCATATTTACTTTCACCAGCAAGGTCATACCTAAAAAGTCAACATAGCAAACCATTCTTCCATTAGGTGATGAGATACCAAAAGGTAAAAGATTGGTAAAAGACTTTTCTATAAAGCAGAAAGATGGCAAGAGGCTGGAGATTCATAAACCACTCCTCCATAAGATGGCAAAACACCAAGAGGCCAAAGATTGGAATAGATCACGATAAAACCTAACCATTCTTGATTAAGCGTAAGACACCTTTAAAAGGGTTCATGTCAACACAAAAAAGAGGACCTAATAAATCCTTTTAACTTTATGTGTGTCAAGAAATGTTTCACTGGCAAAAATAGTAGCACACTATATATGAAAGAACAATGAATACATATATTCACACATATATTTTCTCAAAATAACTTATGTCATATCAACTTCTGCATCATTTAAATGTACCTTATGCATTGTTTATAAGTTCTCTTGTGAGAAACTCTTATAAGTTGCCATTTTATAATAGTCAAGAAAATCAAGCCCAATGTCATTGGTACGCTAGATATGGCTAATTGCCCATTGTTAATAAGCCTAATGATATTGGTAAACTAGATCTGACTAATTAGCCCACATCAAAAGTTAAAGCCTAGTGCTATTGGTAGCTCAAATTAGTTGATTGGCCCTCTATCAAGAGTTAAAGCCCAATAATGCTAGTAGGTCAAATCTGGCTAATTGGCCCATTATCGAACGTTAAAGCCCAATGATATCGGTAGGTTAAATCTGACTAATTAACTACTATCGAAAGTCAAAACCTTGTGATGCTGGTAGGTCAGATCTGGCTAATTGGCCCATTTTTAAAATTCAAAGCCCAATGATATGATAGATTAGATATGGTTAATTGGCCCATCATCAAAAATCAAAGCCTTATAATGTCAGTAGGTAAAACTCGACTGATTAGCTCATCATCGAAAGTCAAAGGCCATTGATGCTGGCAAATCAGATCTAGCTAATTAGCCTATTGCCAAAAGTCAAACCTAATGGTACCAGCAGGCTAGATTCAGCTAATTAGTCGCTATAAAAAAATGGCCATATTGTGCTAACTACCTTGTGTCAAAAAGATTAAACCCAACAAGGTTGGCAAGTCTAGTCTGGTCAATTGTCCCTTTGTTAAAAAGATTTCCCATAAAGCCAAATTAGCCTATTTTTGAAACTTAAAGCCTAGTGATGTGATAGATTAGATATAGATAATTGGCCCCTCACTGAAAATTAAAACCCAATCATGTTAGTAGGTAAGATTCAGCTGATTGGCTCATCATCGAGAGTTGAAGCCCATTGATGCTAGCAAGTTAGAGTTAACTAATTAGTCCATTGCCAAAAGTCAAGCCTAATGATGCTAATAGGCTAGATTCAACTAATTAGCCCCTATCAAAAAAGTGAAGCCCATTGAAGTTGATAGGCTATATTAGGTAACTACCTTGTGTTAAGAAGATTAAACCCAATAAGGTGGTAAGTCTAGTCCGATTAATTATCTCTTTATCCAAAAGATTTTTCTTGAAGCCAAGTCCAATAAAGTTGGTAGGATTAGTTTAGACTCTTTAGCCCTTTTACTAGTTCTTAAGTAAAACCTAGGGATAGGTTACGCCTAGGATCATAGTTTAGGTCCCTTGTAATAATTAAAAAGAAAATACTCTAACTTTATCTTTCTATAGAAATCAAAATTGTCGCCAAAATATTACTCTAATTTCATTATCACACTAAGTTTCATCATTTCATCACATGCACATAAAATAGTGTAAAGCATATCTCAAATAAAATGGTATCTAATGATCTTTGCCTTATTTTATGATACCTAGCAATAGCTAAAAATGGACAGTTATAGACATCTTGTTTTGTTTGGGCCAACATTCAATGCATTAAAATCACTATTTGAGGCATTTTTAAGGTTATCTAGACAATCATGAATTAATTACCTATTATTCCTAGCTAAAGTGAGGTGTTTAAAGAGCCAAAGGTGAATAAAAGTCACATTTTTGCATATATATATGATGCATGATCTAATGCGTGTCAATATAAGCCTTTAAGTCATCAAAAATTCAAATTTTATGGTTGTATCGATGCCAAAGGTTAATGTATCAATACATTTGCTTTATCTCTTTGTTCTATCGATATAAGGCTTTGCAGTAACAAAAATTATGATTTTTGGCCAAATGTATTGATACATTAGTGGATGCATTGATACAAGCCTGAATATCTTAATACATTCTTCAAAGTATCGATACATTTACGAAAATTTTATTTTTCATATCGATACAAAATTTTTTGCATCGATACATCAAGCAAATTTTACCTAAGTTATGGTATTTTCATCTATTTCCACCCTGTATTACAACTTAAATTTGACCATGTTTTTGCCACCAAAATCATCTAAATTCATATTGAGGCTTATTATTGGACTTGTGATTGGGCAATTTGAATTTTTGAAGCCCAAATAGCCATAGGATAGGATATTTTCATGAGTTAATACAATTTTTTAGAGGGCACTACGGTACCTTCTTATGGCTCAGCTACATAAAATGGCTTTGATCCATTGTTTTTGTTGAGCAAGCTAAGGAATTAAAAGACAACAAAGTATAGTACCTTGTCCTCCTTTGAGATACATGTATCAAAGCCCCAAAATACCTTTATTCTTTGTAATTTGTCCTAATGGAAATATTGGTTTTGGTTGAGAACACTTACATACATTCAGCTCTTACACTTTCTCAAACATTCTTACTAGCCACTATCAACATCAAAATATTCTATAGCTCTCTACACCATTGCTAGGAAAACACATCTATAACACCATGCTAAGACATTTTTGCTTGTTTTTCTTCTTGCTAATTGATTGTAAGTGAGTAAAGCTAGAAAAGCAACACTTTTATTGGAAAAAAAAAGCTTATTTTTGTGAGAGAAGTTACTGAAACTTTTGTTGGTATTTTCCTAGCTTATTTGTTTATGTATGTTGCTCTTTTTATATCCTACATTATGTTGGTGACCTCTGTCATGCAACCTTGACCACTTGTAGGTTGCATGCACTTTCTTTGATGAATTATTCATGAGTTTGTGATGTTGTCATGCATTCAAACATAAAAATTATATTTTTATTCTGTCACAAAATTTGCAGCATAGATTCATGTCATTAGAACATCTTTTTCTATGTTTATATCACTTTATATGCTCTTATAAACTTATTTTGGTATATCAATGCATCTTCCTTGCCTAAGAATCATGCCTTTACGATATCATCAAATTTTCAGCATGAGCTCATATAATGTAAATACTTTATTCTATCCTCATATCATGTTTATTGTATCAATAAGCATATTCTTTTATGTTCATGCATCATCCATACTTTTTTTTTTGCATTTTTTAACAAGTGTCTTTAATAAAAATGATGTCTTGTTAATGTTCTAGCATGTATTTGTCATTTGATGCTATGTTTGAATGTTTTAAATGATTAAAGATGATTGCTTGATGTCTTGTTCTTGTTGTAAAAATCTATTTTTTTTCAAAATCTCCTTAAATTAGGTCTATATTAACTTCTATAAAAAAGACTAAAATGGACTCAATGTTTTATATCAATTGATCTTTTAATCTTGGGGGGAAAAATCAAGCTCTTCAAGTTTGGATTCAAAGATAAATAAGGCTAGATATTCTGACGTTCAAAACAAAAATGTCCCTTTTAAATTTTTCTCAAATTGCGAGTGCTTTGGTCTTGTGTGTATTGTCCTTTGCTTGTGGCATGGTTAATTGGTCATTTCATTATCCCAAACTAGTCAAGGACTATGCAAATAAGCTTGTGAAGCTATTGTCCTTGACCCTTTTAGTCATAGATATTTGGATGTCCATAACCTGAGTTTTGCTTTAGAAAACTCGAAAACTGAAATTTCCCTTATCCAACACTGGTAGCACTATATTCCCAACTTGAAAAATCATTTTCCAATCCTATAGTATTTTTGGTATTTTTCATTAAAGTGCATCGAATTACCTCTTTAACGGTACCTTTTTTTTGGCCTTGTATCGTTCCGGATTAAGGAGTTACGATTTTTCAAACCATTGTTGTATGGAACCTCTAAAACCAACTATTTACAATCTGTTGGAATTTTTTCAGCCAATCAAATGATCTTTTGGAATTTTTAAAATACTTTTTCGAAAACATTTGTATGATTCCCTTGCAGAAAAGGAATCAGTTGTGATTAATGATTCTGAATGGGTCGAGCATGATTTTTTAAAGTTTGCTACACCTTTTCCCTCGCACGTGCTATCAGTGTCAAATTAGACCTAATTTCAAAAATTATTTCCTCCTAGAAAATAATTTTTTGAGATTTTTGGAAAATTTTTATATTAACCATTTTTAGGTCACCTTTCTAATGGTACCTTATTTACCCTTAAAACCTTTAGACTAGTCTAAAGTAAAATTACAAATATGGATAGTGCATTCTTGTTCCTGTTTTAGCATTTA
Source organism: Adansonia gregorii (assembly GCA_038382025.1). Classification (NCBI taxonomy): domain Eukaryota; kingdom Viridiplantae; phylum Streptophyta; class Magnoliopsida; order Malvales; family Malvaceae; genus Adansonia; species Adansonia gregorii. The sequence goes on along the minus strand of JBBYHO010511872.1, from coordinate 19,637 downwards.
TCAAAGTTAATTTATTTTCTGAAATTCCCACTTTAAGGCATTCAAATGCCTCAAAACGGATCCAATTAACCCCATCTAGTCAAAAAAATATGTGTCAACCTCTTAGGCTTAGATTAAGGCATAAGCATTTTTTAAATTTTACCATTCTTATTTTATCCATTCTTTTTTTAACAAAAAATTGCTAATTTTGTTAGAAATTGTCAAAAATATTATTTTGTCCATAAATTATTGAACCTTTATCAATTAAAATCTTTTAATCCTACCTTTCCAAAAACTACCAAATTTTTATCTAATAGGATACTCTAACCCTCTTTTCTGAAGGTAAACTCTAACCTCTTTTTTCAAAATTTCACTTAAAATTAAAATTTTCCTTTACTAAATTTTTTTAATTCCAAACACATATTTCAAGCCTTTATTAATTTATGAATCCAAACACATCTAAAAGGTTGTCGGTTTGGCTATTTCTAGATAACTAATGATAGATATATTTGATCGACCCTTTCTTCTTCTTTTTTTAGTGTGAATTATTTTACAGAATATTACCTTATCTTTCTTATGTCTTGCTAACACGTTTTCCTTTATGGTGTCCATTTTACATTCATATTTCAAAAATGTTTTCAAAAATCACAAAGCAATATTTTGTGTTGATGTCTCTCCATTGCTTGAAAAGAAATATCTAATTTTCAAAATTAAATTTGGAAATCTTTTTTAGTAAAACAACTCTATGTTCCTTACTTTTTTGAGGTACATATTGTAGACACCTAAATTCGTCTGGGCTGTCTAATCTCGAAAGCCCCAAATATTTGAGAACAAAAATATAGTTGCCACTCTAATAGAGGTCAACTTTCACCAGAGGGGTTTCACATTTTTAATTTTAATTAATCATATGTAAATAATTGTATATACATAAGATGGAAAAATTTATTTTCTCAGGTAAAAAGGACGAATCCACAAAGGAAAAATTTTTGTTTTTGAACAAGTTCTTGAAAAATTTAAGAAATTACCTTTGTGGATGATCTCAAGTAAATTTTTTATTTTTAAAAATTTTTTGAGATTTTTTTGAAAAACTCGTGAAATTAATGGTTGGATATTTTTACTGACACTAGTGTGGTTTTATACCAATTTTCACCCCAAAAAATCATAAATATTCAAGAAAAAATATATATTGGCATTTTCTATCATGAAGTGTCAAATTGTAAATTTTATAAATTAATTTTAAATTTTATAGTTTTACGAGTATCGTGCTCGTGAATTTTACTTTTGGTTCTTATTGATCTATTTTTAAAACTTTTACAAGTTCATTTTCTTCACTTTAGAAATTAATGTTTTGAATAATATGTGGTCTTGAATTTGTTTTACTTCAGTGTCAATGAAATTTTGTAATTTTTTTAGTATTGAAATACGAGTTATTCTTTACTGTTAAAATTTTTTGTAGAATCCTCTCGAGTTTCAAATATCAAAATTCATCCAATATTATTGTTTAATTCACACTACATTAGCTTTTGAAAATTCATTTATTTTCATGAGTTTTGAATTTTTTCTTGAAATTCTCTTATTTTCAAAATACGGAGTTTTTTACTCTGTAAATATTATTATTTGATTCACGTTAATTCAATTTTAAAAAATTCATTCATTTTTATGGGTTTTGATTTTTTTTTTCTTGAACTTGCCTCGTTTCCAGAAAATCGAGTTTTTTATTCCATAAATGTTTTCCAGGGAATTTCCTTCGGTTTAAAATTTTTTAAATTCATCTAATATTGTCATTTAACTTCTGTTAAATCAGTTTTGAAAATTTCAATTTATTTTATGAGTTTAATATTTTCCCTATCACCGAAATATAGAGTTTCTACTTAGTAAATTTCTTCAGGATTTTCCAGAGTTTATAATTTTTGCAATTTTTTAAATATTATTTTTTAATCCATATTAATTCAGTTTGTAAAAAATCAATTTATTTTATGAGTTTTATATTTTCTTACGTATAATAATTTTTCTTTGATTAGGGTTTTTCTCATAAAATTTTACGAGTTGGCTATTTTAAATTTTTTTGTACATAAAAAACTTTTTTTAGTATTAGATTGAATTAAATTGATCATTTAAAATTTTATTAAAAGCATAATTTTTAATTTTTACAATTTAGTTCTTATAGTTAATTTTTACGGTATAATTTTACATATTATATATAAATATCAATCAAAATATCTATAAAAATCAATGATATCATGCATGACATCACAAAGAGACAAGAGTTATAAATTTAAATCCAATCAATTTGTCAAAAATCAAATCATATCTCAAACAAATCAAATATAAAAATAAAAAAAAATTAAACAAATTATGACATATAATAAATGAAAGGAAATTTTTTAGGGATTTTGGAGGGAAACTCATGGCAAAAAGAGTTCAAAAATCCATCATTTTTTCATCCCCTCACTGAAAAGAAAAACCCAAAAAAATTTTCACAAATAGTTCATAACTTCCCTAAGCCAAAAACTTCAAAAAAATTACTTAGGTTTTTTACGTTTTTCAAGCCTTCAAGGTAACTTCTCTTCCAAAATTTTATATTTATGTTGATTCCATGCTTGATTTTTTATTTTAGTGAGTTTTATGATTGCTTGAGCTCATAGGTGTCATTACTTATTGAAAGGCCAAGCATGAAAACAATGATTAAATTTTATGGATTTTCCTGATTTATTCAATTTTGTTATATTTCTTTGTTTTTTTAAATAATATTTTGTGTTCATTTGTAATAATGATATTATCTTCAATGATTACATGTTTTATAATATTTATTATGTTATGTTTATGATGATTTATATTGAAATATTAGGCCTTTTTTTTGTATTGTTAAGCTTAAATTTTTTTTATAAATTTATGATATTATTTATGAAATTTCATGGTGAAAAAATTGTCTTGATGCTTTCTATGCCTTGGACAACCTGGTTAGGCTTGCTAATGGTGTCTTTGTGTTTATTTTTGCTTTTATTTTCGGTTTTTTAAAGTTATTTTTTAATATTTGTAAACTTAGGGACTAAATTGTAAATATCTAAAAGTTTAAGGACTAGTTTACAAATAATAGAAATGTTTTTGTTTTATGGTCAAAGGATTTGACCAAAAGCTTCATGGATAACTTGGAAACTGATTTTGGGTATTTCATATCATGCTTTAGGTATTTTTCACACTTTAGGGGGTATTTTGTAATTTATCAAAGTTTAGGGGCTAGTTTGTAAATAATAAAAAATTTTGTTTTCTAGTCAAAGGTGTTTGAGTGAACCTTTTTATGGATGTTTTTCATGATTTACATGCTGATTTTTACCTGATTAATTGTATTTTGTGATGATTTAGGTTATTTGTTTTACCTAGGTACCTAAGTGTAAAATCAAGAAAGTTCATGGAGCCTTAGGGAAATTTGGCATTTTTTAGGATAAAATGGTTATCTTTAGCATGAAATTATCCACTTTGATTATTTTAAATATTTTTAGCATCCCATTGGTCCTCTAGTGAGGTGCTAAAAATATAAAAACTTTTATATTCTTTTGGTTCTTCGTTGGGGTACAAAATGTAATTTTTGAAAATTTAGGGACCCATTAGCAATTTTCATACTTTAGGTCATTTTTGTAATCTAAATTACCCACTTAGAGTAAGAATATCATTACTTGTCCTTTCAAGAGTCTAATAGGGGTACCGGGATACTTTCATGTTGAAGGTATACCTTAAGGGCATTTTCATAATTTTTTTCACCGGGATACTTTTATTCCAAAAGTGAAAGTTTAAGGTTCCTTTAGCCTTTTAAGGTCATTTTTGAGTCCATTAAGGGTATCAAGATACTTTCATATAAAAGGTATACCCTTAAGGCATTTTTGTAATTTTCCTTATTGGGTACGTTAATGTCGACGGTAAGCCTTAGGAACATTTTAATTTTTCTTAGAACCCAATCCGAAATAGTTACTGAGTGCCTTAATGTCGATGGTAAACTCTAGGAATATTTTAATTTTCCTTAGAACCCAATCTTAAGTAGTTACCAGGTGCCTTAGTGTCGATAGTAAGCCTTAGGATTTTTCTTAATTTTCCTTAGAACCTAATCCTAAATAGTTACCGAGTGCCTTAGTGTCGATGGTAAGCCTTAGGAATACTTTAATTTTCCTTAGAACCAAATCTTAAGTAATTACCGGGTGCCTTGGTGTCCATGGTAACCCCTAGTGATATTTTAATTATTTTTAAAACCTAATCTTAAGTAACCACTAGGTGTTTCTACACTGAAGGTATACTTTAACGATAGATTCATTTTTCTTTAATCTTTTTAGTCCTTAGATTCAAATTAGTACCTTAGTGTCTAGATCGAGTCATAGGTCTTTTTTTTTGTTTCAAATAAAATTCGTATGTCTTTGTAAAACAGAGGCAATGTCTCAGAGTTAGAGTGATGCGTGAAATTCCTCCCATTTATATTTGATAGGGGTTTTACGGATCATTTTAATGACAAGATACCCTTTTCAAAATTGAAATCAGGAATTTTATACAAATAAAATCCTTTCACATTCTACTATGTACTTCAGTATGATGTAAGAGACATTTTGGTTTTTTTAGAACCTTTTATGTCCCTTTGGTTTTTCGTTAGGGTATAAAAGGGAATAATAAAAAACTTTCATGCCCCATTGGTTTTTCGATTGCAATGCATAAGATGTTTCAATTTTCAAAATACAAAACCCTGATTTGCTCTCATAGAATAATAAAATCTTATTTTAACAATACAAGAATTGTAATTAAATACCACATATTGGAACCGGATAAAAATTAAAGTCCAGATTAACCATGATCAATAAGGTGCCAATTTTGGCCGCCACAAGAGCGTCAATCCTTACTTTTGGCTGTAACCGACTCTCGAACCCTTAAAACTATAGTACTCTGTAGACCATATAATTTATCTTTAGGGTTTCATGACCCTTAAAGCATTAATATTAACGGGTGACTAATCTGACCTAGCCAAAATAGATTGGTGGCAACTCCAAACATATTGTCATTTCATGATGACTATTTAAGGTTAAGATAAGCGAACGATTCATCTTAACTATCGAGTCCCCAAAAATAAAAGAATATTAATATCGATATAGCCCAAAAAAAGGAAGAATAAATAGTTTTGAAATAATGATACATCACCACTTATATAGTCAAGGGTTGTTTAAGTTGGGCTTAGTCAGGATTGGCATCTAGGCTACATTATGACAGCTTGATAACTCCGCTGGGGACATAATTTTCTAGAGAGTCAAGCCTAAAATTGATCATGTGTTAATTAAATTATAATTAACCTAGTTTTAATTGGTGTTTAGTTTTAATTCCTATTTTGGAAAATTTTTTTAAGACTTATTTTATTTTTAAGTCAATGTTTGTGTATTTTCTCTTTGTTTAAAAAAAAGGTATGCTTATCCCTTCATACACACTGTGCATATCTGTAATAGTATCCCTTCTGTTTAATGCGGGAAGGACATAAGTACCTAATAATTTAGGATGAGGTGAACTAGCTCTGCCTTCTGAGGTGTTAGCCTCTGTTTAGGCTAGTGAAAAACCTACCAAGTGTAAATTCCTATGCCTGCTCGAGGTGTTGCCTTATTACAGGCATGGAAGATACTCCCACTTGAATTGAACATTTTTCGACATAAATATGTGATGGATAAGGAGAGGGTACCTCATTAGTCCATTTTGGACTAAAGGCAATTCGAGAACTAATTTAGAGGTCCAACCTAAACCTCATATAGTGAACCTTAGTAGCTCCCCAGTTAGTACCATACCTTCATATAGGTGTTACCGAGGTTAGGGACACTGCTTTTTTTTTAATTACATTTCTATGATATTATTTTTTTGCTATGTTTTATTATCTGGAATATTTATTTCATGGATACTAACTTGTTTACCATTTTTTTTCTTTTCTTGTCTTTTACGTGCATCATTCATTTGCATCGTAGCATTTGCATTAGGCCTGATTCAGATCTAGCTAGTTTCCATTCAATTTTATGGTGATCCAAACAAAAGTGGTGGTTATTTTTAGAACTTTTGAAGAAGCCTGGACAGAGTCAAATTGAATCAAAGAAAATGGGGGGACTGCATACTTGGGGCCTTGTATTAAGATTGTCGAAGATCACATACTTGGATCTTAGACAAAATAATATTTTTGAATTGGTACATGCATGGGAAAGATAGGATAAAACCAAGCAAACCTAGTTTACAGCAAAATATGGACATATGGCCATGTTGTTGAAGATCCCCATAGATGAACAGTTAGTTCGAACTCTGATAGAATTCTGGGACCTTTCTTATCGATGCTTTTCATTTAACCATAATGACATGATCCCTACCATAGAAAAAATTGCATCATTATTAGGGTTGAGACAAATGGAGACAAGACCTATCTATTGTAAAGAGTGCAACCTGATGAGTCATAGGAAGAGATTGTCACAGATCCTTAGTTTATCTCCCCAGTCTCTTCGCCTCAAACATAAAGGCAATACCATAGTTAGGTCATGGTAATTTTTGAAGGAGCATATTAGGGATTAGATAAAAAAAAAGAAAGCCCTCGATGCATTTGCTTTAGCCATATATGGGTTGGTTCTCTTCCCAAAGGTGCTTGAACATGTAGAAGCAATGGTGATTGAGCTCTTTGATCATTTAAAGTGGAATATACATCTTGCCCCCACCATCTTAACAGAAATCATTCAAGCACTTAACGAGTGTCAGAAGTCAAGCAAAGACAGATTCTTTAGGAGTCCATTAATGCTATATATTTGGATCTACAACCATTTTTAGGGAGATGGCATCAATAAGATTAGACCCTATTTCTTATATTTTATCTCTCTCCAGCATTTTGTGGAGAAAGATTGCCCATGGTCATCAACAAAGAATCAGTGGGTGATGTTATTGAAGAACTTGGCTTAGAAAAAGATAACTTAGAGATCTCCTTGGTTCGCACCCAAATTTGTCCTGTATAAGAGTGGTCAATTATCATTTGTGCCTTTGCTCAGATTATGAGGTACAGTCGAATATGCACCACTTTTGGTCCAACGACAATATGGGACTAAGCAATTCATCCCTGTGACTTTCCATTTTGCTAGTATAGATTTAGATTGTCATGGAGAAGGATACAAGAACATGCTTTCGACAATTACCGTATATTGGAAAGAGAGATAGGAGTCCTAGCTGCTCTCTTACACAGATCAGACCACTCATGGGTACAATGCATGAGGATCAAGTTAGGGTTATGATTTGATTATTCCAAGCATATAAAAGGTCAGTGTTCAAGCCATCATTCAACCAAAGCATTCCATGCCTTCTAAAGTAGAGTTAATCAGAGAAGAGGTAGAAAGAGACAAAAAAAATGATTACCAAGAATCAAACCCTCCATCTGAAGGTGACGATGGAAGCCAAAGAAAAGGATCTTCCAAAAATGAAAGAGCAGTACACTTTAATAAAGCATGATTAGGTAAATAAAACAAGAAGATGAAAATCATTGGTCTATCTGGCAACCCTAACAAATCTCCTAGTCAAGTTTCAAGGAAATGTAGAAGCTCTGTAGGAAGCTTAGAAAGTGGAAAGCTAAAGTTGTGGGAAGCAAAGCCAAGGTAGCTGCATTTGAACAAGAGCAAAAGGCGCACACGAATACATGAAGACAATTAAAGAGGTCCACAAAAAACAATGAGCGGCTCAAAAATGCCCTTCACTAAGAATGGGAAATGATGATAGAATTACACCAAGAAAGAGAAGCACCTATTTTAGCTTTAGAACAAGTAAGACAAGAGTTGTCTCAAAAAAAGCATGACATTGAGGCATGGGCCCAAGCTTACAAGGAAATGGATGTCTATTAGGATAACAAGTTTTGTT